>PVKH010009499.1:0-18782 GCA_004027955.1 Chaetophractus vellerosus
TTCCCACTGTTCCCCTTCGTCTCCTATCTGGTTCGGGAGGGCCAATTGGAGACCCCTTCGCCTCCAGACGGCTGGGAGGCCCCTCGGGGGCGGCAAGCAGAAACCCCACGGCAAGCAGGGTCGCCGCCGAACAACGCCGGCAGCCAGTCCCCGGTCCCTGTGAGTAGTGTCGTCGCCGAAAAGCGCCGATGACAGTACCCTATAGGAACATTTTTAAAATCATGGGCATACTTATTGGTATGGGAGCTAGAATTTTTTTGGGGGGGTTTAATTGAGAAAGTTCCTCCCAGACACTTTGGAAACAGAGATTGAATATATTTACCTTCTAGTTCTTAGCAATATTTACCTCACTTTACAGATGGGGTAGCAGACATCTTGTGGGTAAGTGACTTGCCCATTCCTGCATTGAACTCCCAGCAGGCAAGTCCCCAGTGTACTGTTCAGCTCAGTGAGCCACTGTCTCTCAGTCCAGCTGTTACTTATCACAGCATCCCCAAGGGGGTAGTTATATGAACTTCAAAGAAGTCGGGCAAAATGCATGATAAACTGGCCTTTTACTATTCACCGTCTGAGTCTCAGTTCTTCAGGTATGTTCTCATTTCGACTCTTATGTCAGAAAACTATTAAAGCTAACTCTAAGTGAAAAGTGAAAATAAAATGTTAAATCTAAGGGAGATATGTCCAACACCCTTCAGGGATTTTCAGTAAGTGTGATAATTGGAAATAGCTACCATACACTAGAGAAACTCAAGTGGACCTTATAAATAGATTATTGAGAACTCAAAACTGCAGCATTTATGCTAAGACTCATTACATATAAGGTCCAATCCAAGTAGTTCCCCAGACTGGAGCAACTGGACTTTGTTTTTGAAGTGCTACTTACCCTTTCGAAATCGAAGTGAAATCAGAATTAAACTGAAAATTGTATACTTATTTCATTCTGCTTTATTAAAAAACTAGGCCTATATGCACACTTTTGTCTAGTACATGTTTGTGTTCTCAGGCATTTTTGAAATTTCATTTCTCAATCTTGGGAGGGGAAAAACATATAGTTAAAACAAACTCATTTGATTACGTAAGTCCTCTTTTGTGACTAACTTAATGGCTTCTATTCCCAGAAGTGCCTAATGAATTATGAAGGTGTTTCTCTTGGGCACAATAAACAACATATTTTACTGAGGGAGACCTTATGTTCCATCCACACCCTAGACATCAATTAAAGCTCTGTGAGCCTGGCTGGAAGCGGCTGCCAGAATCAAGAAAGACATGATATGAAGTGACAATGTGAAGGGAGATTTTACTCTTTTCTCCCCTTTGAAGGCAATATCCATCATATTTTGTATTTTATTGGTTGCATGCTTATGCTAGGTTGAGGCAGGATTTAAGAATGCTTCTCTGCTCACCATCATTATAGAGAAAACCAGAAGCTACTTTCTGCTCTCTGAACAATGAGGCCTCTGTTTGCCAAAGCAGCATAGCCCAACACTTCAGAGTTTTTAACCTTTTTCATATTGATGATTACATTTGCAATTCATGCCACTGGGAATATGGAGACTTTCTCTAAATCCCTAGTAGGAAAAAAAGAACCTCTTAATTTTTCCTGAACTAGGATGACAAGCCAATTTTTCCTCCCTAGTCTTCAGGTTTAAAAAATGAGCTTTGTGAGGAGGCATTATCTTGAACATCTATGTGAATTAATAAGCTAACTGTAGGCATCAGAGATGTGCTCTAGTAAGAAGCAGATGCTGTAGGGGAGTTGGGGAGATACTCATTCAGAAACTACAGGAAGAATGTTAGTCCAATTGGAGGAGAGAAAGAAACAGAATTTTAAAATTATTTTTATTGGGAATGTGTGCAAAACATACATACATATACAACATGCATAGAGACAAACAAATACAGTAATAGTGTTGATAGCAGATGGTTTTTGGAAGTAGATTCAGTTTTTGTGGGGCCAGAAGCTTATACTGTTTACACAGCTCTCTCTACAAATTTTCAAATTGAAAATAAGTTATTAAAGTAAATATTTATTTTATTTGAGAAAATAAATTACCACCAATTAAGAATATAAAAAGCTGGCAATATCACAGCATTACAACATTCAGAAAAATACTATATTGCTATTTATTGTATTAATTAGCTACTTGACCTACCTGTATCTTTTTGCTCCATATCCTTTGCCTCTTCGTATCCAGCAATTTTGTAATATTTTCTATTTAGAAGATAGAAAGTTAATTCAGTCTAGCAGTATTGATTAAAAATTACTGATAGTTTACAAAGATTCTTTCAGTCTCATAACTTTTTATTGGTGATGCCACATCTGTAACTTACTCTGCAGTTAAGTGTTTAGACAATGATTCTTCCCCTCAGGGAAGTTATAAGAAACCTCTGTACTACTGATTTGGTGGACATGGTGCCCAGTAGCCCTTTCAGAGGAGCTCGTTTATGTTGGCCAGGACTTCCTAGCCTATTCCGCTTGCAAATTCCATCCTTGCCTCCACTGGGTTGATTCTCATAGGCCACCTCACATGAAACCTTGGTCCAGTGGCCCCTTTTGTTCAGATTCTTCTCTTTGAGGTTAAAGTTGCTTGCTGAGGTCCCGTTAGAGGCAGATCATTGTTAGGAGCTGGATAGATATGGAGGTATGCTGGCAGTCCCATTTTCACCTAGATATGGTGCCTAGCAGGTGATACCCAGCTTGGGGCAAGGTCTATACTCCCTATGCCCCTGGCTGGAATAGAGCATGCAGTGCCTTGGAACAGCCCCATCCACATGAAACTTAGAGTTCATCAGCTTCACAGCAAATTCTCCTCTGGCAGAAATTAGAATTAAGCATGTGAGGCCCTAGATACTGTTAAGTATTAAAACCTTTACTTCTTTTAACCCAAAGCATGTTAAATATAGTACTACTAGAACTCATATCTCATGCTGTTTGGTGATTATTCCACTACAACACAAATTATGTGCTTTATCCAAGGCATTCTGATGTAATGAACACTTGCTGGATAATTTCTTTTTGAGAATAATCCTTATAGCCAGTGTTGTAATTACCAATGCAATCAGCAGTGAGAACTATGATTTCCCAAGAAACTTGTAGGTTTCTGATATGGGACTAAAATTTCTCATAGTAAAAGGGAGAGTGTAACAGTTTATCAATAATAAAGTAAGAAATAAATTACAAGGCAAACCAAGAATCAAGTTAGCATGAAATAGGATTTCCCTGAGAGAATAGCCATCAATTCCAGAAATGTGTGGGATTACAGGGACCGCAACAATTACTAACTGATTGGGAGTCATAAAATCACATTTTGTGAGCAACCTTTGCCTATGAGGTCTTTCTCTACTCTCTTTTCAACCCTTTATGAACATAAATGTAGCTCATTCAAAATAAAGGATTAACATTAGAAAGACATGGTGGTGAGATTTGAATGTGGTCCTCAGCAATCCCTGCTTCTTGGTATTCATACCTTGTGTAGTTCCCTCCCCTTGTGTATGGACTATACCAGTGACATGGTTCTAACAAATAGAATATGGCACAGACGATGATGCAATGTTATGTCCATGAATAGATTAAATAAGATTCAGACTTCCATCTTGCTAACAAATGCTCTCCTTTTCTGGTTGTGATGAAGCAAGTTTCCAAAATGTTAGCTACTCTATGAAGACACCTAAATGGCAAGAAACTCAGTACAGTTTCCAGCTGTCAGCCAGCAAACAAATAAAGTTCTTAGTCTGACAACTAGTAAGAAACTGAATCCTACCAACAACCATGCAAACGTGGAATTGGATCCTTTACAAAAGTTAATCTTTCAGATGAGCCCTCAGCCCTGGTCTACATATTGACTGCAGATTTGTGAAAGACCCTCAAATAGAGGACCCAGCTAAGTTGGGTTGGGCTAGAATTCCTGACCCACAGAAATTGTGAGATAATAAATATGTTTTGTTTTAAGCTATCAAGTTTGTGGTAGTTACAAAGCAATAGATACCTAACATAAAACTTTAGAAGCATGTAATTAATCCTTGACAATTGAGTCTGGTTTACTATTCAACATTCCAAGTAACTATTTTAGTATCTTTATTTTATAAACTTTCTTCTTTGAGGTTCTTTCTTTCTTTCTGGTTATTCTATCTATCTTTATCACCATATTTTTCAACACTGGACATGTAACTCATGATTATCCTCTTTGTCATACTATTTTGCTATACTCTTAGTCACCACTCACAATCAACATGAATAGTCTAACCTTGATATCTTCATCTACAAAGATCATATCTACACTCTTACAACTGCCTTACATGGCCACCTCTTTGTCAACCAGAGACTTTTCAATTCAGGAGATAGTATCATAGTGGTTGAGTTTAGCAATATGGATTCAGACAGGCCTAGGGCTTAATCTAGCTCTGACATTTCATTATCATGTTCAACTTTGCAAGTTAAGTCCTCTAAGTCTGAGTTACCCCAACCATAAAATCAAACTACTATCTATCTGATTAAAGCTATTGATGGGATTCCATGAGAATGCAATGTTTATGGTTTTTAGTATACTGCCTGAACATAACACATTTCCAATATTATTTATTGAGTTTAGTGCCTAATAGAAATATCCTTTCTGTCAATGTCATCTACTAAGGGTGGTCTTCAATTTCTTTGGAACATAATATTCTTTGACAGATTTTTAATTTTCTAAATCCATCAGCATGCTCTGAATTTAATTTTTTCCCAATAGTTAGTTAATTATTATAACCATACTTTCACCAAAACTCTTAATTCTCTTATTTGATGTCATTTCTCTTACCATTGGAAGAGAAAATAACAAAATTATCCCCAATGGCACTGCTAAATAGTTATGATTTCTAATCTCATTTGAACCTTCAAAATGCTTTAATATAATCTTTCTTCAAGCATGTATTGTTAAAAGTGGAAATAAGTCCAATAACACAGTAACAGGACATATATTAAAAATACATATAACATGTCCTTATACAATAATAAAGTAGGCTTTGAGATCTAGCATATCATGTCCACTCATGTCTCCACCATTTCCTCTTCCTGCAGTCTAAAGTGTTATAAAAGGTATTGATTATGTAGCCTGGGTTACTATGACCTGGAAGATTATTTATCCTAAGAAGGCAAATTGATGATCAAACTTCAGGGAATGATTGACTGTATGAAAGTCTGTAAGAGAAGTAATAGAGAGAAACTTCCACTCACTTAAAGTATTATCTTTGCACCATTGGCTTGTATTTTTGGTTGCAAACTTAAGTAAAAGCAACCTTAACCAAATCCAAGTAATCACTTCCACCATTGTTCAATCCTGAACCTGCTTTTGTGCCTCCCTCTTGAGAAGACTGGGTAAATAATATGGAACATGGCCCCTACTCTCAGAAGTTAGCAATAGAGAAGGAAATAAAATCAATATGTGAACTTAATCAATTTTACTGCCTTTTCTGGAGCTTCTACACCTTTCCAAGCCTAATCCACTTTCTGTGATACAGATATCTCTCTGTATATTCTGAGAAAATTTTTGCATAAATTAAATGCTCTCTTTCATTGTCAGTCCTTTTCTTTCCTTTGGCTCCTTCCACATTACTTGTAAGGACAGGCTATTTTTCCTCAAATTAGCAACCAGCTTTCTCCTGTGAGTTCTTTTTGCATATAATAGCACTTTGCATACAATTTCATGTTGTTTGTAGAACCTGGGTTTAAGAATTTGGGTTTCCCAAGCTGGCTGTTTTCTTGTTTCTCAAGTAAATCAGTGTCTTTGTGAGAACTTGCTAATTTTAAAATCCAATGCTTTGAAATTTCTGATGTTGTCCTGCTTGAACTCTTTATTACTTTAGCACATCAACTCATTCCTGCTTGGAAATATTCCTTTTCCTTGCCCTTGATTGTACTCTTCTTTATTATCTATTCTCTTACTTATGTCATCATTAATGCTTATTGTCCAAGCTTTTCTTTCTTTATCTGTCCTTAAATATATGCACACCCTGAATATCCAATAATAGCTTTTTTGTCTTCTGGTACAGATTGGACTGTTTGACTTCTCTCTAAAATTGGAAGATCTGACAATCCTAGGATCACATTGATGAATGGCAGTAATCACCCAGAGCTGATCAGTGACTGTGTCATGTAGACATCTCATCATGGTAGCTATTTCACTTGGTTCATTCCTCTCACTGTCTGCCCAGTGAATATTTGAGTCCAACAGTACTTTTCTAGATTCTCCTTCATGCATGACTTTAGCTTTTCATTTCTGTTTAGAGGATTCACAAAGCAGAATAATAATTATGAAATGTTCCTTTCCCCAAATAACAGTGTTTAATGAAAACTTTTCTCAGATTTCTTTGTCAATGTGACATGACTCTTACAGACTACAATCACTGGGGCTTGTTAGTATCCAAAGTGCTCAGTTATCAATCTTTGAAAGGGACGTTGTAAGGGTACATTTGTTTTCTTTAAGATTTTATATACAATCCAGCTTCAACACCACACAGATTTTTACTTAAAAATTTTATATCATGTGCATCACATGATTTTAGTTGGAATCCATGAAAACTGGGACCTATTCTCCATGTGGAGAGTATTCCTCTGCTTATTGATGGAATTTTGACTTCAGTCATTCTATAAAGTTGGATTTGCATTGTTAGAAATACTTTTGTATGCCACTGAGGTTTCTGATGCTTCAGTCTTCAGACAAATGACATGACCCTTGTAAAAAGTGTCATTCTTTCAAATATTTCTGAAAATACCCAAATTCAATCTCATTCAGTTAAACTGTGTCCTTCAAGAAAATTTCATTTTGACAAACATATTGTAGCTTATGGCCACACCGAAGTGGTATTTAACATGATGATTAAGAGCACATACCTTGGAACCAGATTGCCAGGTTTCAAGCACCAGCTCTGGGACTTTGTAAACTTGGGCAACTTACTTGGCTACTTGATACCTCTCTTCCTTTAATGTAAAATGGGAATAATTGTAACAACTACTTCATGGAGTTTTTATGAGGATAAATGAGCTAATATTTTCAAGGTGCTTGGAATACTGTGTGCCTGGCACATAATGAGCATTATATAAATATTTGTTAAACAAGGTTTTAAAGTTTTTGAATGTCTTCTTCATGCAATTACTATTGAGAACACAAAATTCAGAAACGAAAGTATTTTAGACAGATCATTTAATTTCTTTTTTTTAAAGGCTACAGGTATCAAAATAGCAAATTAATTATTATTCAGTTATGGACAAATGGTCTTCCTCAAAAGAGAGATACTTATACAAAAAGATCCATTTTAATTAACTATTTTACATGATACCAAAAGGTATTAAAATTCAAGTCTTAAAAGATAATATTTTAGAACTAATGTTAATAAAAACCAAATTAGTATAAGCTCAAATTTTAAATTTTTAGTAAGATTACTGCTTTAGAGAGTTAATCATTTCTTAATTATATAATAAAATTTGGATTTACTATCAAATTTGCATGTATTTTCTTCTGGTCAAAGAGAAAATTATATTATCCTCCACTATTTAACAACTTCTGCCTTGCTTTCCAGGGTAATAAAGTAGGAAAAAAATGACTGGCTGGTAAGTACAAATCGTATTAATAAATTAATCAAACCTATAAATAATTCAAATACAATTTATTATGTTCAGGGTTAACATTACTTTTATTTTATATTACAATACTTGATTTCTATTATGTAACCCACTGAATTTTAAATTGGGACATGTTTATTTGTATTTAGTTTTCAATTGCATTTACACTGGATTTATTCATCTTTGGTAACATGAGAATTTTATAGCTTGCTAGCTATGACCTGATACAGAGTGGAATATCTCTCATAAATATATGTTTTTCACAGACCAATACAAATTTCTGATCTTGAATATTGCATGAAGCATTTTGTGATGTTATGTTGATATCCTTGTCTGTTTTGTGAGTATTTTGAACAATTTTTCATTTTTCAGGCTGTACTATGAAGAGGAAATGGGCTCTTTCTCTTGAAGAGAACTCCCATCTGATATCTCTCTTGCAGGAAGAAGCTGTTTAAAACCAAATCCATTGAGATCCAGTGATAAGATCCTCTTACATGTCACTGGAGCCTGTTCTACAGATTGTAATATTAAAGGTTAGGTTTCATTCTGCTTGAGTGGAATTTCTTAACCGGGAAAATCCGAGCAATGACAGCCTGTAGAGATTTGACATGACAACCATTCTCATCTTATTGAAGTACAGTGTGGACTGCAGAAGTCCATTTATAGCTTATTTGAAAACCTTTGAAGCTTTTAAAAATATATTTCCCAGGGGAAATTTTTTTTAAGCTACACAAAATATCTCTCCATTTTTATAACTGCACGTAAAAAATGCACAGTATCATGTTTCTCATTTCAGTGTAAAGTTATCAATGCATTGCATGTCTAACTTAACTGATGACCAAAAGGAAACAAACACATTCTTTGTTTTGCTAATGGCTATGTTTCATTATAGACATAATTATTAGTTGAGAGCATCACATGCTTATAGAAGATATAACTTACTCTTTATTTTCACGATTATTACTGCATTAAAGTCTCATAGAAATTTTCCTTTCCAAAGATTCCATCCTTATACATGTTGTGTGCAAAATCTCTGAGTTGAGGAAAGCTCAGTAGTTGTTTAGGTCGATTATTGTTCTTTATGCTTATTCTATTCATATAGTACAGTAAAGGAGTTTAAATAAAATTCAATCTGTCCTGTCATTTAATATGCTGAAGAGGTTTTCTGAATTTCAAACCTTTCTGAATATTAACTCAAAAAAGGGTAATCAGACTAAAAGAGCAACAGGAAAGAAAGTCAATATTCTATTTCTTCCTTGCAAAATGAAATCTTTTCATTAAGGTTCTATGTATGCATGCTCCCAGTAAAAATTATTTTCTAGCTCAATATGGGAAAAAAGACGCAACAATGATCAGAGCTGTTATTTTTTACTGCACGGGCCATAAATGCCAGGAATTTTGCTAAAGGTCTACAAACATTATCCAATATGTTCACAACTGTCCTATGAGGTAGGCACTGCAATTCTCATCCCAGAGGGAATGTCAGACAATGTATAATATCTGCAAATATAATTTTGGTTCCTTATTGTTGCCTTTACCCTCAAGAAAACAAAGGAAATTGCTGGAAGCCGCTCATCATAAGGTGCTTCCTAATAATAAATGTCAGAAATGATAACTTGAAATAAAGAACGATAATAAATAAATGTTTAAACCAATAATAACTGAGTTATCCTAGGTGCCCAATGTTCATTGCAGGTACTGGAAATAAGCTAAGATCAGAGGAGAGCAATGCTTCTCAGACGTCTCAGAATGACATGGCCCACCTGTTAAAGCACAGATCCTGTAGTTCCACACAGAGATTCTGCCTCAGGTCTGGAGTGAGGCCCCGGTGCCACTGATGCTGCTGGTGCTTGAACCACACTGTAAATAGTCCTGGACTTCAGGCTCTGCTCTACAGGGGTTTTCATTGTGGTGGATGCTTAAAGTGCTAACAATAAAAAAATACTGCTAAACTACGTTACACATGTTTATATTTACTTAATCCTTATAACAATGACAACAACACTATAAGGCTGTAGTTCATTTATTATCATTGTCACTCTATAAATGAAGCAGCTAGTGATTAAGTAAATGAAGTGCCGCTCTCTAGTCCAAACAGCTAGAGGCGACAGCACCAAGGTTTAAACCTACTTTTTCTGAAACCAAAACATAATATTTAATTACAACATTTTAAATTATCTCAGTCTTTTTTTTTTTCAGTTGAAAGCTCAAAAAATATTATGTAATTTTGAACTGCCCATCAATGCTACTGGATTCCAAAGGGATCCAGGTTTAAAATATATATATTTTAATTTTATCACCCCCTTGTGACATGGTAAATTATCAAACCGGTATGTATATGACACGTGTTAAACGTTTAGGGGATTTTTATTTTGTATTAGTGCTTGCAATTCAACCTCATCTTTAACTCATGATTTATAACTTGATTTGTAACTTTAAATAATCAATAGGAAGTTGTAGATGTCCAGTAATAGTTTTAAAAATCACTATTAGCCTCAACTGAAGAATGATTTGAAATGTTTCCTTTATGTGAGGGTCTCAGGTGGCACAAACAGCTGCTTCTAATCTTTTGTAACCCAGAACCTCTTCTATTATATGTTGAAAGTTCTCTAAATGTTAGCTAATCAAACACTTCAAATTAGAGCATATGAACATCTTATGGACTGTAGCCTTCTCACAAATGTCCTTTGGTAGAAAATATTTATTTAAATTAACTCAACATAAGTTTGCAATGATATTGATTTCAAACATATCTTGCTAATATACTGCTATCTTAAGACAAGCTCTTTTTGCTTCTTCAAGAAAATGCTGGTTAATTCATAGGTAGCATAAGTATCAAGAGGCACAGCAGTTGCTTTAAAGTAACTTTTTTCATGAAGAAGAGAGTAAACAGGCTCATAAATCCCATATAAAGTGTCACTTCTCAAGTTTATGGTTGCCCTGTGGCTGAAGCCATTAAAACTGAGTGTTAAGGAAAAAGTGTCAATATATTTTCTACTTGTTATATTCTTACCTAACAGAAACATATTTTACAGATTTGTTTGTTTCTGCATGCTTGTTGACTTTATCCTGTTTTGGAATGCATTATTATACGAGAAAATGAGAACGTACCCACTGAGTAACAATTTACCAGCTTACTAAACATCCATTGCTTTGAGGTTGGTTGGTATTTCTGGATTAGAAACTGAGGTTTTTGTATCCCAACTATGTAACAGAGGGCTGCTGCTCTCTCTTGATCACGGATCCATCATTTCCTGATTTTTAAAATATTTCCTATGAAATCAGAGGAAAACATTTTGGTCAGGCTCTTTCCAAGATATCCTTTCAGTCATTACTATCACATTATTTTACACACACGGGCACACACACACACACACACTTTCTCTAAAGGTACTCCAACAAACTGAGTCATCCTGTTAAAAATTTTAAATTTATTTCTAGGTTTGAACTTTTAGCATTCTTTTATTTTGTTTTCTTCTCTGAGAAGAAATGCAGAGGAGCTATCCTTAGATTTTAATAGGTCCTGCCTGCCTTGGACTTCTGAGCCATAGGACCACTGCATGAAGAAAATATGACTATAGAAAAAAAATGTGTTTGAAAGCAAAAATGCCCAAGCCTTGTTTTTAAACTGATTTTTTTCTGATGCATTTTCTTTCTAGTGGGGTAGAATCTAACCCAATATTTTTCATTGTAGAATTGGTAACCAAACTATAACTATTTATAGATATTATCTTTACAGTTTAAACAGAATGCTTTCCAGAATATTAATTCCTGCCTTTTACTGGAGATAGTTTACTGAAAATAAACAGTTGCATCTTATTTGAAGAAAAATGTTATGACTATTTGTTATAGCTTGTGCAAAAATGTCAATGATATGATCTTTGTCATAAATATGAATCTTTAATTATGTTATACATTTGCATTATGCTGAATGTCTTATTGTAGCAGTTTGATATTATTGATGAATTCCAAAAAGAAATACTGATTATGTTTGTAAATTGGTCTGTTCCTTTGGGCTAGTGATACCTTTAGATTGTATTGTATTCAGAGGTTTCACTTTTATTTGATTAAATAATGATTAAGATGCAAATATTCTCACTCTCCTAATTTTGTGATAATCAGGGTAGGTTAAACCTGTGAGCCGGTGAGCCGCCAGCCTCTGCGACTGGGTGAGCCATCAGTCCCTGTCTGCAGGTGAGCTGCCAGGCCCCATGAGCAGGTGAGCCACCAGGCCCTGTAAGCCATGTGGCAAGATGATGACGTAACAGGAGAGTGACACAAGGAAGAGCCAAGATGAGACGCACTGAAAAACCAGGAACTAAGTTGGCACAGGTGGTAGTACAATGCCTCTCTCCCACATGCAAGGTTCTGAGGATTGAATCCCAGTGAAGACAGGAGGAGAAGGATGAGAAAAGAGGGCAGGAAACGGACACAGAGAGTTGCCCAGCGAATGGACACAGAAACACCCAAAGTGGGGAGGGGAATAGTAAAAATGGATAAAAGTAAATAAATAAATAAATAAATCCTTAAAAAAATGTATAAGGGAGTAAGATTCAGACTATAGTTAGTAGTAATACTTTGATGATGCTCTTTCGTGATTTGTTAACAAATGTTTCACAACAATGCAGGATGTTTGTGTGTGGGGGGGTGATATGAGGGAGCCCTGTTTGATGTTATGCATGTTTGTTTTGTAAGATCATGATGTTTACTGAACACTTATAGTTTATATATGTTCATGTATGAGTGACATACTTCAATAAATTGTTTTAAAAAAACCTTACTTCAAACTAAAAAAAAAAATGATTAAGGCTTTGATTGGGCCAAGTCAGTAGGACATTGAATCCCTGCCCCGTGGGTGGGGACTCACAGAGAAAATGGCATGGCAGAGGAGAAAGTTAGAGTTTTAATGCTGGAGCCCCAGGAAGTAAGCACACAGAGAAGCAGATACGTGAGGAAAGAAAGAAGGCTTCATTAGACATGGCAGAGGCCCCAGGAAGAGAGATAAGCCATTATTCTGATAGTTTACAGCTGACCTTGGGGAGAGAACAGAGCAGCTGAGGCCAGAGAGGAATGAGCCCCAGAAGAGAGACAAGACTTATCCCAACCTACAACTGATATTGGAAGAAGCTGGGACCACGAAGCCTTAAGAGGAAGAGAGAGAGGAAGCCTTGCAGATGTTGGCATCCATCTTGCCCCAACACATGGCAACAGACATTAGGGAGGGAAGTAACTTACACTTTATGGCCTCGCAACTGTAAGAGTCTACCCCAAATAAATACCCTTTTCTAAAAGTCAATCGATTCTGGTATTTTGTATCAGAACCCATTTGGCTGACTAATACACTTATAATTAATCATTATTAAATGATTTGAGAAATTACAGAATCATGAAAATAATGTTGGGAACTCTTCTGAAATTTGTATTTCATTTTAGCATATCATAACCAATTTATATTCAAAAGTTATTACATATGTCTTTCCTACTTTAAAATAGTAAGTTTAAATTTCTGTAAGGGTTTGAGAGAACTGACATCTATTTCACTTCTTATAAATATCCAACATCCAATGGTTTGCTAACCTGCTTTTCAGTGATTGCTGGAGTTTCATTGTCTGGGACAAAGACATTTGCTCTTATTTGAGTACCTACTTTATCATTGATTAGATGCTTTGCCATCTTAGAGAGTTCATGTCCAGAGCTGATCCCAGGATATCCTGAACTGGGAGGCAAAAATGGTATTTTTGGTGATCTTTATATCAATGCCTTCAAAATTCATTTCAGTTTCTGCCCGCCTAAGCATTAGTATATTGTCTGATTAGCTATTTAATGTTTCCAGAGTCTATTTAAAGAGGAAATCAAAGAACAAATGAGTGTTTCTTACTGGTGTCTCAGCTTTGTTTCATTTCAATCTTTCTCCAACCTTTCCTTCTGAATTAATCAGTACATCATTTGTATATACAATTATAGAAGTACTTTGTACAAGGAGCTTTATCAAGGAGCTTGCATACTTCACAAGTCACAGAAACTGTTCCTTTATTTAGTGCCATAATCTTGCTTTCTGGACATGATCTCCTCTTAAGAGGAGTCATTTATCTGACCTTAAAGAATTCTACATCCACAGTGAATCAATTTGTCTGACAGTTTTGAGGTTTTTTGTAAATCCTAGAAAAGATCATTATCCTAAACTAATTCATTCCTGTGGGTATGGGACCCTTTGATTACATTAAGAGGCTTTTGATTAGATCAGTTGGTTAGACTGCTTTAGGGCCTTTGCTTATACTATGTCAGTGAGTCTCCACCTTCTTGTTAGGATTGTATATAAATTGAGAACTGGTATCAGAAAAACCCAGAGAAAGGATGCTGATATTTTGATCCTGCCACATGAGAGAGAGGATTGCCTGTAGTCACAGAAAGACAAAGAAGCCATGAGAGGCTGGAGGCTGGAATCAGCAGAGCACAGAGGCATGGAAAGAGGTCCCGAAACAACTCAAGGATGAAGAGATGATCCCTGCCATGTACTTGAACAACCAGGGCTGAGCATGGGGAGAAAGCAGCCTGGAGGAGAAGGCAGAAACCTGGATGGAGAGCCGCCATTTTGCCTTGACACGTGATAGGAGCCCAGGATCCAACAAGCAGCTGACCTTTGGTGGGAAAGTATCTCTGATGATGTCTTGATTTGGACATTTTCATAGCTTTGGAACTCTAATATTTTCCTCTGACAAAGTTGCCATTATAAAGCCTAACCCATTTCTGGTATTTTTGCATTGGCAAACTTAGCAAACTAAAACAATTGGCTACTTTGATATATTGACTTTATCAAATCAAAAAGTGATTGTTTCTAATGTTTTAGGCTCCCTACAATTTATTTAATTTTCAGCTATTATGAAGTTAATACTTGCTTGAAATGAGCACCTCTACTAACAGTTATCTGATAACCACATTTAGGCATGGGCAATTTTATACTTGAGAACTTTCTAGATTAAAGTAGAGGTTTACTTCTCTTGGAAGATAAGTAAACAATTCCTCTGAGATTGGTTAAGCCATAAATATAAAGGGATAGTATGTTTGTATATGGGGGTTGTTCACAATAGCAAAGTTAAGGAACCATAATATATGTTTTTCATTACTTTTAACCATACAACTTCTATTCTCTACTTAAGAAAAGTACCCCAGTTTCCTTTTGATGAATTATCTTTCATCCCTTGTGTACAGTTAAGGTGGGATGTAAAATGCTGGCATCTACTCTTCCACTGGGGAGGCTCTATGGTTCCTTCTACCACAGTTTTGTTCTCAACAGCTCAGTAATCAAGGCTAGGTGACCCTTAAATTCAGCCAATGTGATTCTGTCACCAGGAACTTCAGATCTTGAACTGGGTGTGGCAAAGAAGGAAGAAATAGCTGGACTTAATTCATTCTAGCTGGGTACCCATGCCAGTGTCTCACTTAGTTCCTGTTATTGAGATCTCACTGCTGATTTACTATCTGCTCTACACCCAGGTCTTTAGGCTTCTCTTCAATTCTGTGAGCACCCTATCCTGTGAAATTCCCATAATTATCCCTCTAGTTACGTTAGCCAGAGACAATGTCTGTTGCTAATAACCAAAGGACCCTAACATTACCTTGCAGCTTTCACTAGCATCATTTCATTTATTAAGTCATATGTAAATGAAGCAAACAGAAGTGAACACATATGAAATATTAAAAAATGTCTATTCTAAATTAAAAACATGATAAGGATCAAAAATAAAATGACAATGGAGTTACATTCTATGCAGCAGAGAACCCGGAACATACTCAGTACCTCATAAAGAGTTAAGTTAATACAAGCAGCTAATGTATTAAAAAATGGGAAACTTTATGGCATTGCCTGATGGAACTGGGGTTACTGATACTGAAAGAAACATTGCTTCCAAACTAACTCAAAGAAGTTGGTCATAGATCCAAAGTCATTCTTGCAAAATATGAGCATATTGCCAAATAAATATTTGTAGGATTTGTTTTCTAAACTTGATCACATTAAACATTTGTGATCATAAAAAGCACTGACTAAATTTCTTCTCTTAATGTTAGGTATAGTCATAGTGGAATATCAAGGAACAACTACCAGAAAGGACAATATTTTGGCAATGTAAAATAATTAGATATTATTTCAAATATTTTATTTTTTTTAGACTTCCCTTTTGATAAATTAAATATCAATGCCTAAAATGCAAGCATAATTATCTTTTAATTAAAATATTTAATAAGTTATTATGCCACAAATGGAATTTATGAGTGATTTGGAGGACTAGGAAATATGGATACTAATAAAAGGAAAAGTTCAATTTAAGAAAAAAATAATTCCAAGCATTACTAATTTTTTGGAACTTGGTTATATTTAAGAGAAAAAATTGCTTTTTGTTAAATAAATTTTTATTAAAGATTTTATTTTAAGAAAATTCATGTAAGAACTTAAAAGAAATGCACTGCATTTTGACTTTGTCTTATATTTCATATTTAAAGTCCTTTGACACTAAAAATTTAGTGAAGTTTATTTCCTAACTACATCAGAGGATTTTCAATGCAAACTTCATGCTATAATTATTTTTTCTATTCTGGAAATTTCTGAAATGAGTGCTCTGCTCTTCCCCACATGTATATCGTAATTAGTTGTTTGGTGGGCAATGGCCAGCACCACAGCTCACTGGGCAGCATAATGGTAATATCATGTAACTTTGTCATTTTACATAAATGCTGCATCACTTCTCAGTGGATGGTCAAACAACAGCTCAAGAATCAGGGCTCAAGACTTTCTTTAGGTCAGTGAGGAAGGGGGGAAGAATAAAAATGAGGTTTCAATAAATTCAGCCACAGGTCTAATATGTAAAATAAATATTATGATCTAGAAAATATTGTTAGATGACTGATTTTGACTTTAAAACTGACTCCAAGTGGTAGAGGTCAGCTCCCTATACATGGATGATACTCAATAAATATTTAATATAAATGACCGTGCAGTCAGTCTAAATCATATCAAAATGGACACATTTAAATTAATCCAATACATTTGAAAGGGTTGGCGGCAATTGTCAGTTTAATCAACTGCAATGTGCAAATTTATTTTTTCATTTAATCTCTAAACATTTTTTGAGTACTGTTAATGGTTTGGAGTATGTCCCTCCAAGTAAAACAAAACAAACAAAACAAAAGAAAAGCAGCAGCAAAACATGTTTGAGCCCTGACCCTGGTCTTATGAATGTAACCTTATTTGGAAACAGTCTTTGAAGATGTCATTAGTTAAGATCAAATTGGATTAAGGTGGACCTTAGTCCAATATGAATGGTATCTTTATAAGAAGGGGAGCAAGGGCACATAGAGACAGACAGAGGGGAGAATAGCATGGAACAGATTCTATCCTACAGAATTCATAGAGCACATGAAACTTCTGACACCTTGATTTTAAATGTCTAGGCTGCAAGACTGTTTGATAATAAATTTCTATTTGTAAGTCAACCAGTTTGTATATTTTTACGGCAGCACCAGGAAATTAAGACAAATACTTACTATGTGAGTTAGGCTATATAAAATGATCTAAGAAAATAAAGAACAAGGCATTTATTGCTGTCAAGAAATGCAATCTAGTAAGAAAGAAAAGTATTTAAGAAAAATAACCATAGCACATTATTTATTAATTTGCTTATTCATTATTTTCATAACACAATTTTCTAACTTCTAGAAAGGTATGAATAAGAATTCTTTGCTGCATATCAGAAGCAAGATGAAAGGAGTTCAAGTGCAAGAAAGGGGAATTACAAGTTTAAAGTCATACAAATAACAAAGATGATCATCATTGAGTTCTCCAGTACTAGGTAGGATTGTCATGGGATTTGTTTAACCCCTACTCTAATATCAAGTGGAAAGAGGATCGTCTCAAGACTCGAGAACCAGACATGTGATACAGTAAGTAAAGTGGGTCTTGGTATCTCCAACTTCTTCTGAATTTTCCTTGTGGTGCCTGCTTCACCTAACATAACAAGAAAGATGAAAGTGACAATAATTTATATCTGACAATAAACACCCACGTATCCCCTACACCCCCTTCCCCCAGCACACACAGAATACTATTCTGTCACAGACGAGCCTGTGTTCTCAATCAGATTTTGGAATATGATGGAGAAAGGGGTCTGATTTAACTCTAAGTTATGGGATCTCCAGAGCTAGGTGGATTCTGGTAATGGAGGTGTATGTGCCTTTGGAGAATACATGAAAGCACGTGTCTTCCCTGTTTCAACAGCTTCGTTGAGTTAGTCTCTTTTCTGAGACTTCGGGGAAAATGAGCTCTCTTATCAAGGGCAGTTCACAGTACATTCCAAGTTCTGCCAATTCTTTTTTAAAAACTATGGAGGAGAGGCTACCTCCAGCAAAGATGAGATAATATCAAGTAGTATGTGCTTGGAGAACACAGTGCACAATGGAGCTGCTTTTAAGAAATAGTAGAATTAGCTGGAGAATCCAGGAAAGATGTATTCCTTGCTCCACCATACTGTTCCACAATACTATTAATATTGAAGAAATTTGAAAAAAAAGACATCAGCACTTTTTTTTTGGTAGATTTTGATAGTATCACCCTTAAGAGTAACAAAATATATAAAATGAAAAATTACTAAATAACTTTTAATCCTGCAGCCAGGAATTTTCCAGTGCATCAATGTTTTTCACCTTGTTTGCCATAAAATAAAATAGAATTGTTTAAAATTTTTTTCTTTATTTTTAAAGGAGCTGTATATTACATAAATGTTACTTCAAAAATATAAGAGATTCCCGCATACCCATCTTCTTCCCTCCCACAATTTCTCCCATTAGCAACATCTTTCATTAGTGTGGTACATTTATTACAACTGATGAACACATATTGAAGTATTGTTACTAAACATGGTCTATAGTTTACATTACGTTTTACACTTCACACCACACAATTTTATAGTTTTTGACAAAATGTATAATGGCTTGTATCCATCATTTCAATATCAGGCAGAATGATATCTCAAAAATGCCCCACATTACACCTATTTTCCCTCTCCCTCTCCTCAGAACCTTTGGTGACCACTGTCTTTATATCAATGTTAGAAGTTCTTTCATCACTAGAATAATAATGCATCTACTTTAGTCCATAGTTTCATCGCCCCTTATGTTTTTTTTTTAAAGATTT
>PVKH010009500.1:0-18785 GCA_004027955.1 Chaetophractus vellerosus
AAAAACACTTCAAAAGATAGGAATAGAAGGAAACTTCCTCAATGTGATAAAGGGTGTATGTGGAAAACCCACAGCTAACACCATATGCAATGGTGAAATGCTAACAACTTTCCTTCTAAGATCTGGAACAAGACAAGGATGCCCATTGTCACCACTCTCATTTAACATTGTGTTAGAAGTGCTTGCACTTAGGCAAGAAAAAGATATAAAAGTCATCCAAATTGGAAGAGAAGTAAAAATTTCACTATTTGCAGATGACATGATCCTATACATAGAAAGCCCTGAGAAATCTACAACAAAGCTTCTAGAGCTTATAAATGAGTTCAGTAAAGTGGCAGGATATAAGATCAGTGCACAAAAATCAGTAGAATTTCTGTAAACCAATAATGAGCAATCTGAGGAGGAAATCAAGAAAAATTCCATTTATAATAGCAACTGAAATAATCAAATACTTAGGATAAACCTAACTAAAGATGTAAAGGACTTGTACACAGAAAACTACATAACATCATTAAAGGAAATCAAAGAAGACCTAAATAAATGGAAGAATATTCCCTGTTTACAGATAGGAAGATGAAACATCATTGAGATGTCTATCCTCCCCAAACTGATTTACAAATTTAATGCAATCCCAATAAAAATTACCACAGCATTTTTTACTTAATTGGAAAAGCTAACTATGAAATTTATTTGGAAGGGCAAGGGCAAGGTGGCACAGGCAGTAGCATATATCTCTTCCACATCGGAGGTTCCGAGGATTGAATCCCAGTGAAGACAGGGGGAGGATGAGAAGAAAGGGCAGAAAACAGACACAGGGAGTTGCCCAGCGAATGGACACAAACACAGCAAAAATGGAGGGGGCGGTAAAAATGGATAAAAGTAAATAAATAAATCCCTAAAAATATATATATAGGGGAGTAAGATATGGACTATAGTGAGTAGTAATACTTTGATGATGCTCTTTCATAATTTGTTAACAAATGTTTCACAAAATGCAAAATATTTGTGGTAGGGTGATGTGTGGGAGCCCTGTATGATGTTATGCATATTTGTTTTTTAAGTTCTCAATTATTACTGAACACTTATTGTTTATGTATGTTCATGCATGAATGATATACTTTAGATTTATTTTTATTTATTTATTTATATATCCCCCCCCCTTGCCACTTGTTCTTGCTGTGTTCATTTTGCTTTTTGTGTTCTTCTGTGTCTGCTCGTCTCACTGCACGGCTGCTTGTCTGCTCATGACGGCTTGTCCTGCTCGCGGCGGCTTACCCGTTCGCGGCAGCTTGCCTTCTCGAGGCGGTCTGCCTGCTTGAGGAGGCCCCGGGAACCGAACCTGGGGCCTCCCATGTGGTAAACCAGAGCCCTACCGATTGAGCCACAGCTGGTTCCCATGAATGATATACTTTAATAAATTGTTTAAAATAATAATAATATGGCATATTTAAGGCATTAGAATTGTTCTGCATGATCTTGCAATAATGGATACATGCCATTTTAAATTTCATCAAAATTAATAAAAGTATACAGTCTAAAATGTAAATCATAATGTAAACTATTGACCATGGTTAGCAGCAATGCTTCAATATAAAAATAAGACATTGGGGGAATATATGAAGAAAATGTCACTGTACATACAAGACAACAGATCTTACAGTTATGAAAGACTGTCTAAAAATTTTTTTTAGTTTTAATATTTTTTTGTATTTTATATGTTGCTTTTAATACTATCATTATTACTTTGTTTTCTTAACATTTTTTTTTGGTTATTTTCTTGGCTTCATCTTTGGAGAAATTTTGGATCACAGAAAGGTCACAACAGTGGCAGGGGAGGATCAATGGTATGGGGTGTCAGTGATGGGGGGAAAGCATAGGAAGGAGTTCATCTGGGGCATGCCTCTAAGGCATATGAATGTGTTCAAGTGTTCATGGGGCACTGTCACAGTGGGTGGAGATCCACACAATAACCAAAAGAATATCAAATTCTCATCCTGGGAAGTTCTGCTACATTATTTAATGAGGTAGCAAGAATCCCCCAACTACAGGGGCATTGCCTGGTGAAGGAGGACAGATCATTGTGCTGGGCCCTTGATATTGATGATTGTACTTATGAACCTTTTCTTTTGAAATTGAAACTTAACCTAGTATTATATGTTGCCTAAAAGTTACCTCCTGAGGGCCTTCTTGTTTCCCAAATATGGCCTCTCTCTAAGCCAAATTCAGCATATAAACATACTACCTTCCCCCTGGCATGGGACATGACTCTCAGGGATGAGCCTCCCTGGCACCGAGGGATCATTACCAAGCACCACATAGCAAAGCACTTGGAAAAAGACCTTGATCATAAGGGGGAAATGGTTTTTATGGCTAAGAGATTTCAAAGTGAGTCAGGAGGTTATTCCAGAGGTTACACTTATGCAAGTATCAGCAGGATCTCATTGACTGCCACTGAAAATATTGCCTCAAATAGCGGGGCTCCTGAAGGCTCTACAGACATCCAGACACTATAGGCAGGGCAGACAGCTCAGGAGTTTGGCACCCTGCAGTGGGCCTGACCTTGGAACTTAGTCTCCCCACTTTGACAGAGTTGGACTCATTTGTGGTTTCCCTACACATGGCTCTTCTGCCCCTTTTATTGGAACTTATAATTAGTACTATACTTGATAGGTATATGAACAAGAGACTTAAATCTTTGGTCCATCCATGTGCCAGCTGAACCCTGAATTTCAGCACAGTTGCAACACCTATTCTCCAGTTCACTGGGACTCACACAGGACAACTAACAAGGTGATGATGATGTACAGTGCCCATCCCAAGGAAAACAGAGAGTCTGCAACTGCAAGCAAGATAGTTCCATCCATCTGCCCCATGGGATCTAAGCCCCTTCTCAATTAGAGGCAGAATGGGCATCACCATCCCCAAATCCTCAAGACTGGGGAATGAACAATGGACTAAAGTAGACTTACTATTATTCTAGTATACACTTATTGTTATTTTGGCAATGGAAGAACGCTTATCATTGATGTGGAGGCAGTGGCCACTGAAGATTCTGAGGGGAGGCAGAGGGAAGAATAGGTGTAATATGGGGGCATTTTCAGGACACTGGAATTGTCCTGCATGATGTTGCAATGATGGATACAGGCCATTATATATTTTGTCATAATTTAAAAAATTGCATGGGACAGAGTGTAAACTATAATCCATGGTTAATAGTAATGCTTCACTATGAGTTCATCAATTGTAACAAATGTACCACACTAATGAAGGATATTGTTAATGTGGGAAAATGGGGATGGGAAGGAGAGTGGGGCATATGGGAATCCCCTATATTTTTTATGTAATCTAAAGTTTCTTTAAAAATAAATAAATTGTTTAAAAGAAAGAAACAGCCCATACTTATATAAACCAGGAAATTCGAGAGCTAAGTGGTTATTAGTGAAATTAGTTCATATTGTTGACCATCAAGGTACATAATTTTTCCCATTATTCACTATGCACAAGTGAAAGTAAAAATCATCTAGCATTCTTTGGGGAGTTATTCAAAACAAGTGAAGAGTTATAAACCTGAATATAAGAAGCCCAAGCATCAGTTACTAGCTAATTATTAGCTAATGTCCAAGGATGACAATGACCCAAAGCCCCACATGATCTGACCCCTGGTTCATCTTATGCCACTCCTCCTCATTCATTGCTCTCCAGCCACATGGACTACTTATTTCCACTTCAGGGGCTCTGCACATATTGTTCTTCTATCTTCCTTACTCACACTCATTATCAGGCTAACCCTCGTACCTATCAAGTCTGGATTGGTTAGAATGCTTTCAGGGGCAAGTAACAGAAACCCTAACTCCCCTGGCTCATATAATAAGGAATGTTTGAAGATCTAAATCTAGGAGGGCTCCATGGTTGACTTATATAGTTAAAGAAGTATTTTCATTTCTTAGTTGCTAAAACAAATACCATACAAGGGGGTGACTTAACAACAGTAATCTATTGGCTTATGGTTTTAGATGCTAAAAAGTTTGCTTCCTCCCAGGTTCAGTATCTTCTGGTGGGCCAGAAACCTTTGGGGTTCCTTGGCTTTTCTGTCACATGGCAATGCACATAGTAGTGACTTCTTTCTTTTCTGGTTTCCATTGACTTCTAGCTTCTGGCTGCTCCCAGTGATTTCTCTCTGTGTCTGATTTCCACTCTGCTTATAAATGACCCCAGTAATCCAGATTAAAACCCAACCTGATCCACTGGGCCACACCTTAACTGAAGTAACATCTTTAAGAGATCTTATTTACAATGGGTCTACGTCCACCAGAATGTGACCAAGACCAAGAACATGTCCAAACTGGAGTACACAATTCAATCCACCACAGGAAGCCAACAAGAACCCAGATTGTTCCATCTTTATGCTCTGCCTTTGGTGAGTGGGATTTGTCCTCAAGCAAGCTCCACTTGTGGTCATTAAATTCATATCCAGATATGACAACATTCAGAGACAGAAAAGTGACACCTCTTCCCTATAAAGAATGAGGAAATCTTTCCCAAAAGCCAGGTAACAGACTTCTCTTTTTGTCTCAATGGCCAAAATTATAACACCTGCCCTGTGTAAACCATCCAACGTCAGGCAGGCTAAGCAGCATGACTGGTTCATATCAATTAGGACCCATATCCTGGGGCTTTCTCCCCTAAAGCACATGGCTAGACAGAGGATGGTGGACACTGGAAAATAAAAAAGTGGGAATAGATCTCTAAGGAAGTAAGAAAGAGGTAAAATGGGTTTTTACCAAGCAATCTAGAAAGTCTGTTACAAACAACCCATAGAAGCCACTTTCTCAGGAGAGCCTTTCCTGAAACCCACGCGCACACACCCCCACACTCAGCTAGATCTCCCTATTATATGCTGTCAAAGAACACTGTACTTTTTCATCATGGAGATTGTCAAAATCATAAAAAACTATGTGCATACATATTTACTAAATGTCTTTCTCTCCCACTACAATTTCTTGTTTATTGTTCTAATCTCAGCACCAAGCACTGTATCTGGCACGTAACAGGCACTCAATGTATAGCTGCTGAATTAGTTTATTAATTTATTAATAACAAATTGTGTCATTCATTCTTCTATTGCAGAGGTTCAGCATTTATGTCACATCAGGACTTTGACAAGTATAGACCAAGGCAAAACAAGAACCTCTAGGGCTGAAAGTGCAACTACACAGGACAGGGACTGGTGAATTTTATAAGCTGTCAGGCAAGAAGATAAGCTTAAGAAGCCATCTAAAGTGGGAAGGAAAAGGAAACTACCATAAATGCAGTCAAGCAAAAGTAGGGCAAGTAATAGGATGTCAGGCATCAAACAGCAGAAATTCATGCCAAAGTGAATAACATGGCAGGGACCCAGGCAGGGAGTCTGAGCTCTATAGGCTCAGGGACCCAGACCAAGAAGTTCAGGCATAGAATCTGAGGAACAGCAACAATAATATTTTACAGGGTTCAAAGGCCTTGGTTGTTACATGGTATCAAGATACATTTGAGAATAACCTGGCTAACTGTTGTGGAATGGAATAAGCAGGGATGGGCTAGGATCTGGGGCTAGACCCATCCAGAATGGAGCAGGCAACTTGACGGCATGGCCAGCCACTTGTGCTGGGAAGAAAAATTAGCCAGCCATAGACCTTGAAACACAAAAGGAACCTCAGTGAAAAACAGGTGGCAATCCAAGCAAATGGTGGATGATTATCAGCTGAAAATAGTGACTGAGACTCAATAGGCAGATGACCCTTAGAAACTCAGGTAGTTACATCAGGAAGTCCTCACTGGTTTGCAAAAAAAATGGCAGGGCCCCATATATATATTCATTTGTCCCTTTTGTTGAACAAGGAACCATTTACTAAATACTTACATTTACTAGATATTTACTAAATGTTGTGTATGCCCTCAAGGAGCCCAACAGCTAAGCTGGTGACAACACCCAGAGTCCTCCATGGGCGGAAGGCTGAGAGGAGCCTGGGAAGAATTACAACAGGGTCTTTCCTTGAGAGACAGTCCTAAATCTGACAATATTAGCAAAACAGCAGCTTGGGCACCTGGGATTAGGCAGAACAAGGGTACACCAGACCAGCTGCAGGGATGGAAACTAAAACAAGTCTCCTTTTACCACTGGAGCTGGGCTGCTGTCAAAATTCTACCTCATCCTTTTTCTTCAATCAAGACATACGTTTCTCACTACCTGCTCCACGGACTTTAAGATGTTGTCAGCAGTCAGTCTGCTGAGGAGTCTGTCTGTCTTGTCCTCCCGCCAGCAGCACTGTTGGCAGGTGTCATGCCCTGCTTCATCTCCCTTATCCATAAAGCCTATGTCAGCCCTTGCCAGCAGAGCAGATGGCCAGGCTGTGTCCAGCTTAATCTCCTAAAATGGTAAATTTCCTTTTGCAGCTCACAACCACTGAACAAGTAGCCAGTACTATGAAACAGGAATTTGGCACTGGCTAGTCAAAATTTCTCCAAACCAGTTTCGCTGGTGGCATGAGGATAAGATGCATAAACTGTGTTCTCTTCTTCCTTTTGAAAGAAACACTGAGGTCCTAGGAATCAGACAGACTTTAGAAAATTATTTAACTTTTCTGCATCTCATTTTGCTCATCTTTAAAATGGAGAAAACATTCATTCCTGTGAGGATTACTATAATGATTGTAATGTATCTAGTATGGTGCTTGGTGACCCAAGAGATGAGGGATTTCATTAGGCTTGTTGCATTAACATCTACATACTATTTTATACTCAAAACTGTGTGAGGCCACCTCGCAATGGAAAATGAGGAGGACTAGTGAGGTTGTCCTCAGAACTACAAATTGCTGGGTACCAGGCCTAGACTGTATTCCCTGATGGAAAGGAAAAGGCCTTCTGTGGTTTGGGCGATTTGATAAACTCCACCTTCAGAAATTAAAACTGAGAGTAAGAGTCCAAATGCACTTCCTTCTGTATCCTAAGGGAACAATATCTAGCCCATGAATCATCACTGGGAGAACTTAGTAATTTTTGAAAAGTTGTAGCTTTTCCTTGTTTGTTTGCTTTACAATCCCCTGCCTTTAACATTAAAGGCAGTTGGGAGTCAGGAGGCTGAGGACACCATGTCCCACCCCACAGGCAGTCTTCTAGGGGAAAGGACTGCAGGATGTAAGGCGTATGGTGGTTTCTTTTACAAGTAAAGGAAAGCAGCCTGCATCCCTGGGCTCTAAGAAGGGAAAAAAAGGCATCTTGAGCCCATCTGGGCTGCAGAAGAGGCCCTAAGTCTCACCACCATGAAGGCCTCACACCATGATGCTTTCATCAGATTCACTCTCCAAATGAGAGCCAGGCTGTTCCCACATATGGTCCATCAACCACATGCCAGCCATAGGCTGGGTGCTGGGAGAACGGTCGTGAGTAAAACAGGCATATCCCCTGCCTTCTTGAAGCCTAAGGTCTAGCTGGTAAGAGAGACATCATCAACAACAACAACATCACATATATAAATCTATAAATATGAGCCTTCCGATAAGAAATACAGAAAATGTCATGTGCTATGACAGTAGAAAGTAATTTAGATTGGGGGCAGTTCCTGGAAAGTCTATTTGAAGAAGTGACATTTGTGTCTGAAGAGATTTGGCCACATGAAGTGTGAAAGGAAGAGTATTCAAGGCAGAGGGAATAGCCTATGTGAAAATCTGGGAAGAAGACCCAGATATGGTTCACAAACAGGAAGAAGCCCAGGGCTGGAAAGGTAGCAGGGGCCAGACCATGCAGGCTCTGAAGATCATGGACTTGGGATCTTATTGTCTTGTGGTAGAAAATCACTGCAAGTTTTAAGCAGGGGCATGATATCTTTATAAGGAAGAACTGGAAAGACCTGGTGATGTGAAGCAATGAGGAGATGTCAAGGATGTCTTCTAAGTATCTGGCTTAAGCAGGTACATAAATGGTTGTGGCAAACTGCTGTTGTTCCCAAGAGTATCACTTAGACCCAGGTTCTATTCTTCCAGGAACCCCTGAGCTTTGGAGTACAGTCCTTGCATCACAAGCGTGTGATGCTGTCCTCCTGGAACTGGGGCCTAGTCACAGAACCCCAGGATAACCCCAAACACATGAGTTCCAGGGGTCCTGGAAGCATCTGGCTGACCCTAAGCATGGGTAGAGGAGAGCATCTAGAAGTGGAAGGGAAGAAATGGGGACTGGGCCCATGCAGGTCCTGGCCCTGGCTTGGAGCACCCTTCCCAGGCAGCACTGCTGGCCCCTGTTGGTCCTGAAGCAGCCACTGTAGGGGGACTTAGAAAGATGCAAGGACTGCACTCCAAAGTAGAAGAAAACCACTTAAGCATTGTGTCATTGAAGCCAAGAGAAAAAGTATTTCAAATGGAAGGAATTGACAGTTCTGAAAAATGCTTCTGTGAAGCAAAATAAAATAAGGAATGAAAAATTTCAGCTGAATTTGACAACATGAAGGTGACTGACAACTTAGTAAGTGAATTTTGGTGGAGAGGTGGGGGTAAAACAAAATTGAAGTTGGTTGAAAAGCAAATAAGAGGTGAGAATGTAGAGCAAATATGTGTATAAAAGTTTGCTTTTTAGAAACTTGAGTGTGAAATGGGAGATACAAAAGTACATTTGAATGATGATGGGCAAGATTCAGTTTGAATATGGACATGGAGAAGGTGAATGAATGACTGGGTTCACCCAATATATGCGTTTTATCATGGAATGAGTAGGGAAAGGGAGTTGAGATTATTTGCAAGAAAGGGGTTGGAATGACCATGAAATGTAAGTGAATTAGAAAGGGAAAGATAGGAGGAGAAAGGTCAGTGAACTGGAGGTCTTAATGAAGTACTGCTGTAGTGGAAGCAGGAAGAACAGAAAGTAGTGATTCATGGAAGAGTGGCATGTTTGAGAAGTGACTTCAGAGTGATGAAGTCCCTGTCAATAAGTCCAGGGGTGACCATGGAAGTGAGTGGCTCAGTCAGAGTGGAAGAAAAAGTCATTGTCAATGTGGAGGTCAAGGAAGTGAGGGACGGTGCTTGCTGTCAGGTTGTATGCCAGGCACAACCTGGCACTGTAGTCTCATTAAAGTTGCCAAGGGCAAAGGCAAGAGTTGGGCTTAAAAAGAACGCTGGTGACAAGTATGTTTGTCTCTGGTAAAAGGTCAGACTCCGTGATTAAAATTAGCTGGTTTTGAGAGGTGAGGATTCTAGGAGGTGTCCTAAGTACACAAATTCAGGCTGTGCGGCCACCGCAGCAGGTTTTGGTGTTCTCCCTCAGATTCAAAAGATGTGAATATCCACGGGGTGGAGAGGGGCATGCCTGGCTTTGCAGAAGCTCTTAATTGGTTAAAAAGCTATTATTCTTGTATCATTAATGTCCTAAAGAAAGAATAGTATTGAAAATCTATGTTTCTGCTATTTCCAAGAGAAGCTGTTTGTGTAGCCACAGTACCAGTCCTATGAGATACAACCACCATTATTTTATATTTATTACTGTACTTAATCTTTTAAGAAAACAGGATTAACTTTCAGATTAAACACCATGTAAATGTTGCACTGTACTTTAATTAAAATGAATAAGCTAATTAAACCAGAAAAAAAGTTCAAATAAACCCACGGGAGTATAGCATTAAAAAATATACCCTTTGTTAATGCTTTGTGATGTGTGTAAAGATTATAGTACTTCTGAGATAAATATTAGTTGGCTTTTGTTATATTAAAGGTTCCTGGATCATATATCATACTATTAATGGCTAGCTTATATTAATTATGTCTGCAGACCAAAGCAATATTTGACAATATGTGATACATGGTATATTATATGACTCAATTCTGAATAGCATTGTTATTACAGATTTAAAATCTCATTTTGAATTGAGTTTTCTGGGAGGGGGCAATTTCTGTTTACTTAATGCCAATTGAACTGAGCCTTTAAACAAACAAACAAAAAAAAACTTTTTAGCAGTAAAGGCGGAAATGCATTCATTTCAACCTGCTTGTGACACTGGGATCCAAAGCATGTAAGGGTTCCACTGGAGCTATTACTACAAAGTGAGGGGCAATGCCTGGTAGCTCTCAATGAGCATTCAGTCCACAGTTCATTGCCACTGAAGTCAGGCCATGGACTGCTGTGTAAATGTGCACTGTGGAGCTCCTTAATGCACAGATTATGGGCACAATAGTCCACTGCTGCTGCTCTCTGCATAAACATGCCCTCCGGGTATTTAAATATGTATACTATTGTGTCAACCCTGTGTAATTCAGGGGATTGTTCTTTCCATTTATGGCACATAGCTTTAATGAGGACTTTCTCAATTTGCAAATGAGCGATTTCTCTACCAGGCTCTAGATATAATGCTCCACGGAGATCAATGGAGCCAAACCCATTTGACAATGTGGATTCTTGACAAGTCCTGCAGCCTTTCTGAATTCAAATAACTCTGAGATAGGTAGATGGTAGTATATAAATAGATGGATGGATGGATACACACATAAATACATACATACATACATAGATAAAGTTGAGGTAGGGTAGGGATGAGGCTGATTGAGAAAGTCTCAAAGTTCTCTTCTTGATGTATCACCATTTATTACAGAAAGCTGGCAGTGTCTGCAGATCCCGCCCCCAAAGAGTCAGCTTTATAAATGAGACAGAAGTCACATATCAGGCCCTGATAGAACATCTATCCAAATGCTTCCTAGTCATTTCCCAGTCGTCTCAGCATCACATAACCCATACCCCTACAACTGTCTGCCTTTACAAAACCCACTCCCAAAATAGTTGTTCCAATATTCTGTATGTATAGTATTAATCCCAGCCGATACATCATTCACAGTCCTACAGTTTTAATCTATTTAACTAATAAACCTTCTACGCCATTTCAAACTTATGAATACATGGGATAGAAACTTTTGAAAAGGCCCGTCCTCTTGCACACTACAACCCCTCCCCCCCAAATTTTACCAAACTGCAGATATGTTTTACCACCTGAACTGCTTTCGGTTGCCTGCAAATCACTGAAAAACTTGTAGGCTTTCATTGGCCAAACCAAAACCAGAGCTAAGCTAAGTTTGTTTTCATCATTTGCAGGTTTGACTGCATATTATTTTTATTGCTAGCATTATTATATTGCAATTTTACAGCCTCTTTTTTCTGCGGAGCTGACAGAATTTAATCTTTCCCCCTTCATGACCATTTTTTTATTTTCCAGAGAATGGAAGAAAATAGAAGAAAAGGGGATGGGAAAAAACTACAATAAAAAGAAGAAAAAGGTAAAGGGAAAAGTAATGTATGGAATAAGTCCTTTCTACCAATATTGATGGATTCCCACACTATAAAAAATATGTTTAAACCCCATTTTAACATGTGCTACTGGAGTATATAAAGAGATCATTCTTTTCCTTAATATAGTTCTATCTTTCAAAATACTTTTATATATTAACAGTAAAAATAATTATTTGGGGCTCACTTGGCTTACAGAGGCCAAGTGATTAGCCCAAGGCTGTAAATAATAGCAGCTCCAAATAGCAGAGCCAATATTGTGATTGAGACTCGTCACCACAAATCAGATGGTCTTTCTCCAAGAAAGTGGATACATGCCCCTAGTTCATCCCAAGAAGTATTTCTACAGAGGCATCTTGGCAGAATTCCTAGAAAACTCACTAGTGAACAGTGAAGAGTGCTCTACTCCAAATAACTTTACTCTGGAGTATATTTCACAACTATTCTGACTTGATAAGTATCTGTAGGACTCAGGAATATACATTTATTAAGAATCCAAATAACTTAAAATCACCACCCATAGACAGTTTTATTTATATACTGTCTTTATAAGAAAGAACTAAATGACAAGGGAAAATGCTGATTAAAGAGATGTGTCTTCAAACCAATCTTTGCCCTGTACTTTCTCCAAGATCTGCTTATCACTCATACCCTGAGTTTTGCTTTTAATTTTTTTAAATAAAGGAGAAATTTGGAAAATTATTCCAAATCATGGATAGCCAATACACAGTGAGCAGCCACCATCTCTCCTGCTGTGTCTGTGGTAGACATCACAAGTTGCTCACAGAGCTCTTTGCTTCTGAGCCTGGGCAGAAGAATCCATGTCAGCACCACACTCCCAGCAACCCCAAGCAATCAAAGGAATTGATAAGCTAGTTAAAACCTACTTAAACCTTTGCTCTAGATCTGTTTAGTATCTATCTCCTCAAGGTTCAAGTCAATTCAAATGATATTCAATGTTCTATGCCTCCACTGTCTATGCCTACAATACTGCATCATAGTTACTCTTGAGGCAATGTAATAACCAAATAGTCTTCTCTCATTGTTGAAGAAAATTCAATTCTATTCTGCTTTGCTTTAGAGAAGAATATGCTTTGCTCTACAATTTTTTTATTGTTTTGCTATACTAAACACTTGTAACACATGTATAAACTATGAGAACAGAGAGGGAGCACTAGGACAATGCCTAGCACGTAGTAGAAACAGAATTCCCAATTACCCAGAATGTCCTATTTATAATCATCTTATTTTTCAGACATGTTTTGATCTAATGTTTCTGGAGAAGTTGGAAAAAACTTCTGGGTTTTTTGTTTTGTTTTGTTGTGTTTTTATTTTTGTTGTTGTTGTTGTTGTTGTTGTTTGAGGCGACTGAGGTTGAGGACCACCAAGAAAATCCTTAGTAGGTACTGTATTAGTCAGGGTTCTCTTGGGAACCAGAATCAACAGGAGATACCTGTCAATAATATGAGATCTTATAAGAGTCTCTCACGCGACCGTAGGAATACACAAGTCCAGATTCTGCAGGCAAGCTGCAAACCAGGGCCTCCGATGAAAATCGAATAAAAGGTCCTTGATGAGTTTCTGGGAGAAGTTGGCTGTCCAAAGATGAGCTGGGAAATTCTCTCTGAATGTTGAAATCACTTCCCCTTTTAAGGCATTCAGCTGATTGGATAAAAGCGTCATCCATTGCTGATGCAATCTCCCTGATTGATGCAGATGTAATCAGCCATCCACGCAGTAAACTCACTGGTGTCGAAGTTCATAAATGCTCTTGTATACAATTAGCCCAGTGCTTGCTGGACCAAACACCTGGACACAATTACCTGGCCGAGTTGACACATTAGCCTAACCATCACAGGTACCTTGGTAGGTACCAAGGACTACCAGTCCCACATGTACAAGCCATGAATGAACCACGTCCCTATTGTCTACTTAGGTGACAAGTCCCATGGACTCTGTCCACATCTACTGCTGCCTATTCCAACCTATGTTTCCACAACTCTCTTCTCCTCACTATCTCTACTGCTCTGCAAGGAGAGAACTAAATGTAGAGAGGACTTCAAGGACAATGGAACTATGAGGGAGACTGGCTGGCTGATGAGACCTTTCAAGTGATTAATCTCATGGCTCCTGCCTGTCCCACCTGCCTTTCCCCAAGAAATCTCTGTTCTTGTGAACGCTCAGGCCAAGCTGGTCCAGAGGAAAACTCTTCTGATTCCCAAAGCACCAATGAGGTATGAGACTGTGGACAAGTCATTCTATGTGAGATTCAGGTATATTATTAGGAAAACTAAAATAACATACAATAAAATAAAAATAAAGGTATGTGGTCAGTCAAGTTGATCTCCTGCTGTATCTCATTACCTTAAATTTGTGATTCTAAACAATGATACCCTGCATTGCAAAAGACTTGCGTAGGGCGGCAGAAAAGCCTAGGGCTGAATTTTCTAACTTTCCAGGCACTTTCTAGCCACAAGCATGAACATTTATAATTAGCTACTTGCTACTTCTCAGACACTTTTTAAAAATGAAATTAGCATAAATGGAATTTATTCCTAGTTAACTGTACATTACAAAAATAACCTAATGTTGTATACTAAAATGTTAGGTGCCCTGGATTTTTTTGACCATGCCAATGACTCTGTAGGTTAGGTTAATGAGATAACTAATTTTATATGGTAAAGTCCACCTAGCATAAAGATTGTTTCCTTTCACTGTACTAATTAAAAACTACTAACCTTCTAATCGTCTTAGAAAGTAACTCAAATTTAGAATGATTTAAACTAAAGCAGTTATCATAGTTAGTAAAAGTATCAGTGTGCCATAATAATAAAAATAATAAAATACAAGCTAAGTGAAAAAGTGCCAGGAATTTAAACTCTATCTGTGTATGTATGTGCATGTGTATAAGAGACAGAGACAGAGAGGCAGGGAAAGAAAAAAATCTGTAAGTATGTCAGGATTTCCATAAAGAGTAGATGTGTGGGGCATGAGACACAAGATTCTTGTTAATTTACCAGTCAGCCCTGTTTGCTTCTTTTAGGAATGTGTTCAACATCCTAAATTTGGCCATATTGAATTGCCTAGGTGCTAACACACTGACTTCATCTGATTCCACCATTGCTGACTCCTTCAGAAGAGAGGTTATATTTGGTTTAAGAAGGAAGGAAATGGAATTATTTCTATGAATTAAAATCCCCATATCCATAGGACTCAAGGCTATTTTTCATAAATCACACTTCTCATTCTGAAAGAGAGATAGATTTTTTCCCAATTTTTATTACATAGAAACATCTTACAGGAGTTTAAAGAGCAGAAAGGAAAAATTTGCTGAATTGACCACAAAATGAAATGAACTTCTGCTGTCATAGACATGCAGTTGCTTTCTAGTTAGGTATTCAGAAATAAAGGCTTGGAATACTCTCTACACAAAATGATGACCCAACAATAAGCCACTATTAAAAATATTTCTTCTCACAACTAATATTCTTATTGATTAGCCTCAATATACCTTGAAGCTGAGAGACTTGACCACAACAGGGATCAACAAACTATGGCCCATGGGCCAAATTCAGCCTGCTGCCTATTTTTATAAATAAAGCTTTATTGGAGCACAGCCACACCCATTCATGGCCATATTATCTATGGCTGCTTTCACTCTACATTATCAGAGTTGAGTTGTAACATTGATCATATGGAATATGTGGGAAATATTTACTATCTGGTCTTTTACAGAAAAAGTTTGCTGACCACTTTCTACACAATGAATATATTCAATGCTTCTTCCACTATTGCATTCAAGTAATAAATAAGCCAAATGTGTTTTGCTATATCTGTTCTCCTCCTTACCACTCATTCCACAAATATTTATTGAGTGCCTACTATGAGCCACACACTTAGTAGACTCTTTAAATGAGACACCTACTGTACATCCACTAAAATAGAAAAAGAGTTCTCTTAACCACAATATCTAAGGAAATGCTCTCATTTCAAAGTGAGTTTTTCAATGCTTTTCAGCCATTAAGGTTTGCATCCTGATCATCCCTTTTCTTAATTCAAAATTTGTAACTCAGTAAATGATGAGGGTTGTATCTCTTTTCTTCATTTAGTAGTATATGCCTCAGAGGAGAAGCAATACTGTCCCACTAGCTCACCCTACTGTCCTCCTCCCATTCTACCCTGAGAAGCCCTTCAATCAAAGTCCTGCTCTAATCCATTACTTTATGTTTTCGACTAGAATAGGACAATAGAGATCTATCCTTATTTTTTTAAAAGATTTTTAGAACAGCAACAACAAAAACTCTAGTTTTCCAAAGTAGCTCATTTCAGTGCCTACCAATTCCTCCAATGAGAAAACCCTCTCCCATGTCTATTTCCATTTAGACTCATTTACTTCTGGTTAACTGCCAGGAGTTGGCAAGTACGTTCTAGTATTCTCAAATCTTAATAACTTATGCTTCTGTGGCTGATGTGTCTAAAGGGGTTAAATCTTTTGTCTTCTTTGAACAGCTTTAGAACTAAGCCAAGAAACACCTCCAGAATGGACAAATGTATTGATAGAATTCTTCCTGAGAATTCATCCAAGCTGTACCATCTTAAAATCCTTTGGATGACTAGACTGAATGCCATTTTAAAGATAGTCAAGTTGAAGTGGGCAGAAGAAAAAGTCATTCCATTAAGCTGGGTGGTCACTGGTTTCCTTTTGCTCATCTCTACTCAGTTCATCAATCCCTAGAATACTGTAGAAGATCCTCCTTAGAGACACAAGAATCAATCAGTGGAATCAGTCAATGGAAATCCGCATGGATCTGTGTAGCTTCTTAGTTCAACTGAGCCACTGTGCTCAACTCATTGTACTAAAAATCCCACTCCTTATGAGCCCCAGATATATTCACAAAACCCAGTCACTTTACATAAGCATAATGACTGGGTAAAAAGAAAATAAATAGATTGATGTAACCTATCATTTCTTGCAGAAAAGAAATACAACACAAGCTTTGTGAATGGTGGCCATTTGTATACTTAAAAAGGAGCCGTTTTTATATTTCACTTCCACTTAAATTTCAGCAATAAATACTTGAGAGTCCAATGTGTCACCATTTTTAAAAGGTCAAAGAGAAACAATAAGATAATTACAATAAACTTGGACCCTGATACAATTCCTTCTGCTACAGCCACTAAAAGACTAGGCTTGGGCAAGCATTTGTTGGGATATTAATGATGTTGAGTGAATGACCAAACCACTTTGCCATCTACCAGAATCAGGGAAATCTTTTAAATGTGAGTCTAAATTCATAGAAAATAGAATACCCTTAAAATAACACAGTTCAACAAAGTAAACCTAAAAGCAACAGAATTGGAATCTACTTGGTAAATACTTTTGGACTCTGAAATCATGAGGCCAAGCCACTGGGCCTCACAGTATGCTTTCTACTCCAAATGGCAAGCCCTTTTGAAAGCTTTACTTCTACTTCAATCCATTCATCCATCAGCAATAAAACTGCTTTGAAAGGATTGATTTAATACTTGGGAGAGCCCTGAATTTGATGAATGCATGACAGCTGCTTATTTTGGCCTCTTTTGCAAAGCTGTAGCTAACATTGTTTGGGAGGCTCTAGATGGAAAGTCTATTTCTTTCCTTTGTTTCATTTATCAGGGCACATTTGGAGTAACTGTTACAGAGAACACAGAATAAACAGCTCCTGCAGCCCTTTTAGCACAGCAGATGGGTACAGTGCTGGAATCAGATGGCTTACAGCATAGTCTCTTTGCAGACAATGACATCCCCACTATATTATGACAAAGCCATCATCCCCAGACTCCCCCACCCTGATTCTCTTCAAATACCTTCAAGTCAAAGGACTCCTGTCTTTGTTTCTGCCAGCTATCTTTCCTGCCGTTTTTGGACTATCCTCCAAGGCTGCAGATAAGCTTGTGAGGTTTCTCAAGATGTCAAAGGCATTCTACCCAACCCTAATTGACTGCTCTTCCCTACCCGCTCTTTCCCCAACCACTTTCTTGAAATTTCTTCCAATCACAAACATCCAAAGTGTTATTTTTCCTGTATTTCTTTGCAGCGAGTACAAAACTATTCCTTACTGACTTTATGTCAACTGTGATGGGCTAAGGGTACTCTTCGGAAAAAAACAATTTCCAGGCAGGGAGAACACCTAGAGCAGGGAGAAACTCTCCTCCTGCCCTTCATTCTCTTGCTGAATGTCTTCACTGGCCAGATGCAACACAGGGCAACAGAGGAACTCAAGTGAGGCAGAATATGCAAGACAGCCTCTGAGAGCACAGAGCAGGTGGACAAGTGTGGAGAGTGGAACTATGCGGAAAAATAAAGACTAACCAGCAGAGCCAGGACCCTGGGACTACTTGTGACGCTGCCACAGAAGGATAAAGAAGCCCAGAAGTTTTGTTTTGAATTATCAATTCTGAATCTGGGGAAGCGACTGGCTCCTAAGCCGGTGCATAGATGCGGGAATTGAGGAGGAGGCTCTCCACATATCAATGTGTATCCTTTTCTTTCAGTTTGGTCCAGGTACTGGGGGCTGGTCTGAACTCACAGATGGGAGGCATCTTTGCATTTAAGCCGTGTGAAGCAGGGGAGAGAGAAGCAGGGATGGGGATGACCCACAGATACAGCTCTACATACTCAGTTCTCAAAAGCATTGTCTATTGTAATACTTGCACTTGGTCCTCAGGGAAGTTTTAGCAGGTCAGGTCAGCACTGTTATATTTTAAGCCCCATTCAGAAACCTGAGGAAATTTAGACCACCCCATAAGTGGGCACCAACTCCCCCACTTGCAAGCATATTGGCCACATGAATCACAAAGAAGTTGTTTTAAAAGAAAATTAGCTACTATTAGAGGAAATTTCTGGTCAAAGTTTCTAGGAGTCCCAGGAAAGGCTCCCTTCAGTAGCACAGACAGCACCTCCTTCTGGAGCTGCTCTCTCAGGGGCAAGGCACTGACTCTACCAGGCATTGCTTCCTTGGATTGTGTTTCCATGTTGTTGCCCTTCCACAATCACTACTGATGCCGGAGAACACATCAGCAGCCAAAGCTGGCCGAGGCCAAGGCTACCACTGCTTCCCTGGTCCTCGAGGGTCCTGTATTTCCCCAGCCTTCCACTTTCTTTTAAAGCTCCCAAACCAACTGCTTTTGTCCCATGTTCCCTTACAACTGCCCCATGTCATAGTGTTTCCCTGATTGTTTAACCAGGCTCATTTAGCCTCTAGGCTGTGGCAGAAGAACAAGTATTCAAGCCAACCTTTCCCCTAGCTCGATCAGCAGGGTCCTGGCAGGAAGTCCAAGCATCTTCACTCTCCCATGCATCTTGGTAAATCCCTTCTCCAAGAAGCACTTCTTTTTTGGTTTGATGTCTCAGGCCTGGTGCTAATCGTCCATTTCAGCCCTTCTCTTCACTATCTTTACCCACTGGGGTTCCTCAGTAAACACAAGTTTTATGGATGTTTGGCAAAGGTGAG
>PVKH010009501.1:0-18781 GCA_004027955.1 Chaetophractus vellerosus
AAAGATTTATTTTATTTTATTACATATCTCCCCTTCCCCCCCTTGCGGCGACACGCCGAGGTCGGTCACTGCGCAGGCGCGGCTTTCCCCGCTTTGTGGGCGTCTTCTGCTTCTATTCATGGCCGGCTCTGCTTCCATTCGTGGGCGATCTGCCCTGCCCGTGGCGGCTTTGCCCTGTCCGTGGCAGCTTTTTGCCCTGCCCACGGCAGCTCTGGCCCGCCCATGGCGGCTTTCCCTTCTCAAGGCGGTCTGCCCGCTAGGAGAGGTCCCCGGGAACCGAACCCAGGGCCTCCCATGTGGTATACCAGCGCCCTATCCACTGGGCTATATGGTCGGCCCCTGCCGTAGGTCTTTTGACATGGAACCTGGAAGGGCTGAAGAAATCAAGTGGGTATTTCTTTAATAGATTCTTTTCCTTGCTTATCGATAACTGTGTTCTCTTTTCCTTAAATGTCTTCTTATCTATGGCCTTCTCGTCTCCAAGAGTACAGGGAAAATGTCATATATGCAGAAATAAGAAAACCTTATTCTTTCATTGGAAAATTTCAAACTTTAGCAAAACTGTAGAAATGTTTAAATTGCCTTCCAATTTCTGGAAGAAATTGGTTTCCTTTAAGACTTAACGAGATAAACTGTGATTTGATTCAAGTCATTTTTCTGACTCTCCTTGTTGACAATCTGAGCTCTGGTTTTTTTTTTTGGGGGGGGGTTCTTCTTGCTTTCTGATTGACTTCAAGATTGTATCTAATCTTTTTATTCTATCTTGCACGAATGCAGCCTGCAATGTGTTGTGACAAGGAGCCAGACCTCCTATTAGCATATATTTATACCTTGCAGCATACAAAGTGGTGCTCGGGGATTATTAAACCAGGCTGGAGGACTGAAAGCTCATAAAAGTCATCAGATCTATTCGTCCCCCACCCCCCTCCAAAAAAGCCCCACTCTAGCCAACTATCTACCCACATGGAAGTCTAATTGTTTGACGAAAAGGATAAATGAGGGGACTGTAAAGAGCGTTGTGGGTGAAGTTAATGTGATAGCTGAATTATCAGATAATAGCAGGCATGGAGAGAGAAACATTGGCCTCAGAGGATCTGGAAACATCTTGGAGGAATTTTAAGGGCCATTCTGGGAATAAAGTGGTATTATAGGTTGAATTGTGTCCCTTCAAAAGACTTATTCAAGCCCTAACCCCTAGGACCTCAATATATGACTTTATTGGAAATAGGATCATTGCAGATGGAATTAGTCAAAAAGAGGTCATACTGGAGTAGGATGGGCTCCTAATCTAATATGAGTGATGTTCTTGTCAGGAGAGAAGAGACAGGCACTGACAGAGGGGAGAACACCATGTGGTAATGGAGGCAGAAATTGAAATGCTGCAGCTGCAAGCCAAGGAATGCCAAGGATTGCCAGGAAAGCACCAGCAGCTAGAAAGAGGCAAGGAAGGATTCTCTCCTACAGGTTTCAGAGGAAGCTGACACTGCTGATACCTTGATTTGGGACTTTTAGCCTCCAGAACTGTGAGACAATAAATGTCTATTGTTTTAAAGCCACCCAGTTTGTGGCATTTTGTTATAGCAGTTCTAGGAAACTGAGACAGGTGGTAACATGATCAGGTTAGTCTGCTAAGGAAGGAACTGGAACATGGAGGGGTCTGGGCAGAAAGCCTGGGGATGAAGAGCTAGTTTAGAGGTGTTTATGATGTGTGGTATTCAGAATATGAATTCAGAGGCCTAGATGCCAGAAGATGAAGACAAAGCCCAGGATTCTAAGTCAGGGACCCTTCTGAGGTGACTTGAGGAGAGGTGCAGGCAACATCTCTTCAGGTTCTATTTGTTTTTTCATAAATAGAATCCAACAGAGCAAACACTGGACAAATTTGTGATACATGCTTACATATTTTTTGGTGTTCCAATTTTCTTTCTCTGGGATTCTGGTGCCCTCTGGGGTCCCAGAGTTTATGAATTACTAACCTCTGTCCCCTACCAAAATGGCAATGGTCTGAAATTAGTCATTCATACATGGATTCAACCTAATTTCCACTTATGCTAACCATCCCACAGCGTGTCTATTTTAATCCTGTTTTCTCTAATTGCAGAAAGACAGGCTTTGTCTCCTCTGAAAGAAATTTCATGCTTTAGTAAAAAGTGAAAGAGACAATTTGGGGGAAGGGAAGCCTTTCTAGCAATTTGTATGCTAGAGGATTGGTCCAGAAGAGAAAGTATTTTTCTCTCTTAACTTAACAATTGTTCTTGTACTCCTAGGATGATGAGTCAAAGTGACTGTTCCTGGGCATTGTTGAGTTTTGAGGAATCTTTCATTACGACATACATTTCACAGTCTTGTAACATCTGTCTTCTCCAGTTGCCTTTGAAGACAGGGACAGTGTCTTGTTCATCATTGTTTTTCCATTGATAGTTGGTATCTAACACAGTTTTTGAGCTGTATATCAAAAGGCATCTTGATTCACCCCAATTCTGTACATTTAAATATTTTGGCCTTTGAAATAGGAAGTCAGATTCCAGGATACTGTTTGGGTTGTATTCTTGAATATATTGAGGTGGGCTTGGCTTCACTTTGTCTCTCTATTTCTTCAAGTGGTTGAAGTGGTGAGCTGAACCACTCTGTCCTTGGGCCAAGGGCCTGGAGCAGCCGTCCCCAGTCCATCTGCCTCTCTCTGGCTCTTATGCCCTGCGCTGGCATATATCCCCCACTTTTTTTTTGGCCTAATGAGGCCTAACTAACTTAAGAAAAAGGGACCTGCACAGTGTTAAAAAATTGTACTGTATTACTTTGCTTTCCTTTATATATGTCTCACTCGGGGATCCCAGAGCCTAGAGGGGTGGCTGGGCTAAGGCAGGATATAGGGAAACTAAACTTGATTTGATTATGTAAAATGCATATTTATCACAACCCTACTTCAAGGAAGCAGAGGGATGATCATATAGATGACTAGATATGCCAGATTTCCTTTGTTTAAGTTAAACAAATGTGGAAATTACAAATGTGGAAATGACAAATTTAATTAAGTATGAATAATGACTATTAAGGAACAAGACCAAGTTCATAAGTCATATATGAACTCATTAGACATTTGGGGAGTTCAGTGGGGAGAGAGGGGGTGGGTATGAGAAAATAGTAGATTCTTATTGGGGTGGGATGTGGGAGATATATTTAAAAGTGTTAGACATTGTTAGGAAAAATTAGCATAAGTACTGGTCTTAATGTGTTACAGTAACTACCACAACTTAAATAACTATAGAAATTTGACCTTTAAACCAGCAGAATGAAATGTAAACTATTTAAAGGAAACTAAGGAAGGAGAACAATAATAAAAAATAAATAAAAGGAAAGCATGGCAAATAACAGTAAATAAGACAGCAGAAGTGAGTGTCAATGTAACAATAATTACAATAAATATAAATTGAGTTTGTGTGACTAGTCAAAAGACAAAGTCAGATTTTTTAAACCCAGGATCTAGATATCTGACATTTTATAACACTTGTATTTAAGTAAAAAATGATACAGACAGATAAAAAATAAAGGAATGGAAAAAGATATACCATATTTGGTATATTTGGAGCAAAGAAATCAGAGGTAGCACTTTTAATATCAGAAAATAGAATTTAAGGTTAAAAACCTAATAAGGGAAAAAAGAAATAGATGTTAGTAAAGAAGATATTACATAGGATATGAATTGTAGAAAGATAGCTAAATAGGAAGTTCCAGGAATCAGTCCCTCCACCAGAACAGCTACTTCGCAGGCAGGAACTGCCTGAGTCAACTATTTTGAAACTTCAGAGTCTAGTGGAATACTGTACAACATCCAGGGAAGAATGGGAGGAAGAGTCTGGTAAATTGACTATTGTATTTTTCAGTATGTAACTGCACTTCTTACTTCTTACAGGTGCTAAAATGCAAATGCAAGGGAGCAGGTGTAGCTCAGTGGTTGAGCACCTGCTTCGTATGTAAGAGGTCCTGGGTTCAGTCCCTGGTACCCCCTAAAAAATTCAAATTCATAAAAAGTAATGACAAATCTATGGTTTTACAATACTGTATACAAAGATATAATTGGCAACAAGTACAAAAAAAAAGTGAGGGGATAGAGAGGTATAAGACTAGTGTATGTGTATGCTAGTGAAGTTAAGTTGGTATCAAATAAAAAATGATTGTTATATAGCTAGAATGTTAAATTTAAACCCCATTGTAACCACAAAGAAAATATGTGAAAAATATATCCAGAAAGAAATGGTAGAGAAGGGACTCAATATGGTAAAATACAAAAATCAAATAAATAGGAAAGTAGAAGAACTGAGGGTCAAAAAAGGCGTAAGAAGAAGGTCTTGCATTTTCATAGTGACTTTAAGTGTAAATGGATTAATTTATTCAGTCAAAAGGCAGAGATTGACATAGTAGATAAAAAGCAGGACCCAACTGCATGGAGTTTACAAGAGACTCACCTCAAATTCAAAGACATAAATAGGTTGAAAATGAAAGGATAGAAAAAAATAAACCATGGAAGTAGTAACCAAAAGAGAGGTGGGGTAGTTATACTAATATTGGATAAAATAGACTGTAAGTCAAAAACAGTTACAAGGGACAAAGCCAATCATTATATACTGATAAAGAAGTCAATTCACAACAAGAAAACAAAACAATTATAAATATATATGCACCTAATGGAAGAGCCCTAGGATACATGAAGCAAATATTGACAGATTCGAAGGGAGAAATAGTTCTACATTAATAGTAAGATATTTCAGTACACCGCTTTCAATAATGGATAGAACACCTAGAGAGAAGATCAGTAATGAAATACAAGACTTAATGATACTCTAAACCAACTAGATCTAACAGACATATCTAGAATATTTCACCCAACAGCAGCAGAATACACATTCTTCTCCAGTGCACATGGATCATTCTCCAGAATAGACCATAAGTTAGGTCACAAAAAGTCTCAATAAATTAAAAAAATATTGAAATCATACAATGTATCTTCTCCAACCACAGTGGAATCAAACTGGAAATCAATAACAGAGGGGAAATAGGAAATTCACAAATATGTTTAAATTAAACACTGTACTCTTTAACAACCAATGGGTCAAAGAAAAAATCACAAGGGAAATTAGGAAATATCTTGCAGTTGATGAAATGAAAACACAACATAGCAAAACTTATAGGCTACAGCAAAGACAGTGCTAAAAGGAAAACTTATAGCTCTAAATGCCTATATTAAAAAAGAAGAAAGATCTCAAATCAGACACCTAACCTCAAAACTGGAGGATCTAGAAAAAAGAAGAGCAAACTAAACCCAAAGTGAGCAGAAGGAAGATATTAATAAACATTAGAGTGGAGAGAAATGACAGAGAGAATTAAAAAAAGAACACAATAGAGGTTCTGAAAGCCTCCTTGTTGCTCAAATCTGGCCCCTCTCTAAGCCAAACTCAGCATATAAATGTACTCCCCTCATCCCCAGCATGGGACATGACTCCTGGGAATGAGCAACCCTGGCACAGAGGGATCATTATCAAGCATCAACCAGTGATGCATTTGGAAAAACACCTTGACCAAAAGGGGGAAATATTAAATACAAATGAGTTTTTATGGCCAAGAGATTTCAAAGTGAGTTGGGAGGTCATTACAGAGGTTATGCTTATGCGCATCTCAGCAGGATCTCATTGAGTGCCACAGTAAACAATGCCTCAAACAGCAGGGCTCCTGAGGGCTCTAGAGACATGTAGACACTATGGGCAGGGCAGACAATCTCAGGATTTTGGCACCCTGTCAGTGGGCCTTACTTTGGAATATATGCTCCCCAATGTAACAGAGTTAGACTTATTTACAATTTCCCTACACATGACTCTTCTGCCTCTTTTATATGAACCTATAATTAGCACTATAGTCATTAAATATATGTCCCTAAGACTTAAATCTTTGGTCTGTTTATACACTGGTTGAGCCCTGAATCTCAGCAAGAGTTGCAACACCTACTCTCCAGTTCATAGGACTCACCCAGGACAACTAACAAAAAGGATGATGATGGACAACACCCATCCCCCAAAACAGAGTATCCACAACTGCAAGCAAGACAGTTCCATCCATCTGCCCCTTGGGATCTAAGCCCTGTCTCAAATAGAAACAGAGTGGGCAGCACCATCCCCAAATCCTCAAGATTGAGGAATGAGCAAACATAAAAATGCAACTGTGGACTTAAGTAGACTTATGATTATTCTAGCAATGGAAGAACTTGTATTATTGATATAAAGGCTGTGGTCACCAGAGGTTCTGAGGAGAGGGAGAAGGAAGAATAGGTGTAACATGGGGTACTTGGGGACATTGGAATTGTCCTGAACAACATTGCAGTGACAGATCCAGGCCATTATATATTTTGTCAAAACCTATAAAATTGTGTGGTACAAATGTAAACTATAATATAAACTATAGACCATGGTTAGTAGCAATGCTTCAGTATGTGTTCAATTGTAACAAATGTATCACACTAATGAAAGATGTTGTTAAGGGGGAAAATGTGGGAGGGGAAGGGGCTAAGGTATATGGGAATCCCCTATATTTTTGATGTAACATTTATGTAATCTAAAGTTTCTTTAAAAATAAAAAAATAATTAAGACAAAACACAACAAAACGAAAACAACAGTAGAGAGAATCAACAATACCAAAAGTTAGTTCTTTGAAAAGATCAATAAAATCAACAAATCTATACAGACTGACAAAGAGAAAAAGAGAGAGGACACAAATGAATAAAATCAGAAATGAAAAAGAGACATTACCACTGAACCCAAAGAAATAAAAAAAATATTATAAGAGGATACTACAAACAACTGTACACCAACAAATTAGATAACCTAGATGAAATAAGCAAATTCCTAGAAACACACAAACTACCTAGACTGATTCAAAAAGAAACAGATCTCAACAGACCAATCACTAATAAAGAGAATGAAACAGTAATTAAAACACTCCCAAGAAAGAAAAACAATGGACCAGATGGCTCCAAAGGTAAATTTTACTAAACATTCCAAGTTGAGTTAGCACCAATCCTGCTCAAACTCTTCCAAAAAGTTGAGGAGAAAGTAACACTCCCTAACTCATTCTGTAAGGCCAACATCACCCTCATACCAAAGCAGATAGAACTGCCAGAAAAAAGAAAATTAGAGAACAACATCCCCTATGAGTATAGATACAGAACTCCTTAAAAAAAAATACGAGCAAACCTAATCCAAAAGCACATGAAAGGAATTATACACCATGACCAAGTGGGATTTATACCAGGTATGCACAGGTGGTTCAACATAAAATCAATTAATATAATACACCACATTAACAGAAGAAAGGAAAACAGCCACAGGATCATCTCAATTGATGCATAAAAGGCATTTGACAAAATTCAGCACCTGTTCTTGATAAAAAAGAAAACTAGTAATAGAAGGAAACTTCCTTAACAAGATAAAGGACATAAATTTAAAAACCCACTGCCAATATCATACTCAATGGTGAGAGACTGAAAGATTTCCTTCCAAGATCAGGAACAAGACAAGGATGCCCACTGTCACCATTGTTATTCAACATTGTACTGGAAGGTCTAGTGAGAGCAATTAGGCAAGAGAAAGAAAGACATTTCATTGGAAAGGAAGAAGTGAAACTTTCCCTTTGCAGATGCCATGATCCTATATACAGAAAACCCTGAAAAATTCACAAAGCTACTGAAACTAACAAATTCAGCAAAGTGGCAGGGTATGAGGTCAACACACAAAAGTCAGTTGTGTTTCTATTGAAATGAATGATCTGAAGAAGAAATCAATAAAAAAATTCCATCTGCAATAACAACTAAAAGAATCAAGTATCTAGGAATAAAACCAAACAAGGATGTAAAGGACATGTACAAAAAAACTACAAACACTGCCAAAAGAAATCAAAGAGGAACTATATATAAATGGAAGGACTTTCCATGTTCATGGATTGGAAATCTAAACATTGTTAAGATGTCAATTCTATCCAAAGTGATTTATAGATTCAATGCAACCATAATAAACTTCTTTGCAGAAATAAAAAAGCCAATCATCAAATTTACATGGAAGGGTAAAGGGCCCTGAATAACCAAAGCCATCTTGAAAGAAAAGAATGGAGTTGGAAGACTCATGCTTCCTGATCTTAAAACTTATTAGAAAGCCACAGTAATCAAAACAACATGGTAGTGGCACAAGGACAGACATATAGGCCAATGGAATTGAATTGGGAGTTCAGAAATACACCCTTAATTCTATGATCAACTGATTTTTTGGGGGGGAAGATACCAGGGATTGAACCTAGGACCTTGTACATGTGAAGCAGGCACTCAACCACTGAGCTACACCCGCTCCCCTGCCCAACTGATTTTTGGCAAATCGACTTGATTGGGAAAGAATGGTCTCTTCAACAAATGGTGCTGGGCAGACTGGCTCTTCATTCGCAAAAGAATGAAGTTGGACCCCTATCTCATATCATGTACAAAAATCAACTCAGAATAGATCAAAGACCTTAATATAAGAACCAGAAGGGCTTAAAAGCCCTTCAACAAAATGTAGGGAAGCATCTTCAAGACTTATGTTAGGCAATGGTTTCTTAGACTTTACTCCCAAAGCACGAGCAACAGCTGCATAGATAATTTGGACTTCATCAAAACTAGAAACTTATGCATCAAAGAACTTTATCATGAAAGTAAAAAGACAACCTACTGCATGGGAGAAAATATTTGAAAACCACATCTCTGAAAAAGGTTTAATATTCAGAATATATAAAGAAATCCTACAACTCAATAACAAAAAGACAAACAACCCAATTGAAAAATGAACAAAAGACTTGACTAGACATTTTTCAATGAAAAGATGCTCAACATCATTAGCCCATCAGGGAAATGCAAATCAGCACCACAATGAGATACCATTTCACAACCTTTAGAAGGGCTACTATTAAAAAACTAGATAATTACAAGTGTTGTAGAGGATGTGGAGAAATAGGAACACTCATTCATTGCTGTTGGGAATGTAAAATGTGCAGCTGGAGTGGAAGACAGTTTGGCAATTCCTCAGAAAGTTAACTATAGAATTAACATATGACCCGGTAATCCCATTTCTAGGTTTATACCTAAAGAATTAAAAGAGGTATTCTAATAGATATTTTCACACTGATATTCATAGTTGCATTATTCACTATAACCAAACAATAGAAGCAACCCACATTTTAGTTGATATGGATAAACAAAATGTTGTATATAATTAGAATATTATTACAGTGGAATGTTATTCATTTATGAAAAGGAATGAAGTTTCTGATAACATGCAAGGACTTGAATGAACCTTGAAGACAGCATGTTGAGCGAAGTAAGCCAGACACAAAAGGATAAATATTTTATTAACTCACTGATATATAATAACTAGAATGAGGAAATTCATAGAGTCAGAAACTAGAGTATAGGTTACCAGTAGTCAGAGAGGGAGTTGGGTATGGGGAGTTAATACTTAAATTGTACAGAGTTTCTATTTGAGGTGATGGAAAAATTTTGGTGATGGATACAGTGGTGATGGTAGCACAACATTGTGATGTAATTAACAACACTGAAGTATATATTTTAATGTGGTTAAAGGGGGAAATTTTTGGTTGTATATATGTTACTAAAATTAAAAATTAAAAATACATAGTTAATATGAGATGAAAACTGAAAAAAAAAACCATAGGATTGTATGATGCAAACAGTGACCCTAAACTAAACCATGGACTCTAGTTAATAGTACAAATATATAAATGTTCAATTGTAACAAATGTACAACACTAATGCATAAAAAGAAACCTTATCTCCTAGTTAGACATAACTTATATAGTTAATGGAAGCTTTTTGGAAAATATGAAATGGTAGAGAATATAACTGAAAGTGATTGGAAATATCAAACAGAACAGATATGGTCAGAGCATCCTTGAGCAACTGGAGCTGGATTATCACCTGGGAGTATTATCTTCAGAGAAGCCTCCTGCATACCATGATGTTCATATCAGGAACAATAGAGAATATCAGGAAGTCAAGATGAAGATGATAATTCCTAGGTCTATATGGGGTATTCCAAAGACTCTTTAAGAGAAAGAACAGTGTAGGGCTGGAATTCCAGGGCATATTTCCTTTATGGAAGATACTGATGACATCTGTATTTGCTGCTAAGCTGGTGTGGCCAAGTGTAAACATGGGTTACTTATAGATTTTGAATTTTTTACCTAGGAAATCTTAGGTAATTGTAATTATTGGCATAATAGGTATGGTGGGATGGGTTTACTGGGAAGCCAAATCTGAGATGGAGATTAGATTGTAAGAATTTTATTAGAGAATGATCTTGTGATCAACACTTGTAGATGGGAAGGGAAGGGAATGGGAGGGAAACAAGGAAACAAGATTGGGCATAGGCAGAAGCTAGGTTACAATGAAGTTTCAACAGATGATATGGGAAGTTTTAAAGCAGGGATAACCCTTTGGACTTTCCTCGAGTTTGGGACTTTATACCCCATAACTATCAGATATTGAATGGATTCTGCCCCAGGAAGGCATATCAGCTTGGATGAGGTGGCTCTTCTCAGTAAGGCAATTCCCATGGGGACTGAGAGCTGAAGCTTTCTGCCAGCAACACTCCTAGCAGCTGGGGTAATAACTCCTTCATTCCTGAAGAAGGATATGGGTACCACATTATAGTCACAGCATCCATCACCATAGGGGTCGAATTTCATATGCTTTTAGTGCAGAGGTATTTTTTGTTTGTTTGTTTAAAAAATGGTGAAGGGTGGAAGTTCTAAGACATGCCACAACATGAAAGAAACTTGAAAATATTATGCTGAGTGAAATAAACTGGACACATAAGACAAATAAGGTATGGTGTCACTTGTAAGAGATGTCTAGAAATAGCAAATCTGCAGACAAAAAGTAGATTAGAGATTACCAGGGAATGGGAGACAGGGAGAAGAGTGTGTGTGTTTGGTGGATATGGAGTGTTTGTGAATAAAGTTTTTAAAAATGTGAAAGGTTTGAAGAAACTTCTGGGTTCAGTATGAAGTTGTGGGTGAAACCTCTCCTAACCTAGTACTTCTTACTATTCTTACTCTGGGCATAGTTTTGGGGAAATGGTTCTAAGAACATAAACCAAAAGAATTGTCCTATTGCAAAGCTGTAACACGAGGAGTTCTGGTATATTCTCCAAGAACCCTTTTGCTTGAGGGTGAAAGCATCATTTTTTATTTTTGTTTTTCCCATATGTAGGGGGACAAACATGAAAATCATAAATGTTTCAGATACTGTATGTTTCTTTGTCATACATTTTGTATTGGTTTTGAAAAGAGTTTTAAAATCCCAGTTAATATTTGACTTGTTTTTAATCTGAGGCTAGTCAGGGGTGATTCAAAGGTAAAAAGAAATAGTAACTTGTGGCTCTCTAGAGGGCTCATTGCTAATTCCTTTGCCCACTCCCTGGTTCCTCCTTCCATCTTAAACCCAAAGAACTAAAGAGAGGGAAAGGGAGGAGGAGGTCACGTGTAAGACTGACAGTACAATATTGGCAGGAGAACAGGATAGTAAGAGCACTCTACAAATCTTCAGAGTAGTTGATGAAAATTGTCCATGTCTTTGATCCTTCTTGGGCTGCCTTGTTGATGAAACTTTTTTCTACTCATTGTGTATAGCTAAGATGTATACCAACTTATAGAGACAGATCCCAGCAGTTCGAGCCCAGCATGGGCAACCCACCTCCCCAAAGAACAGGGATTAAGCACATGGGTTCTAAAGCCAGACCACCAAAGTTAAAATACCAGTTTCACCTCCTGCCAGCTGTGTGGACTTGGACAAGGCACTTAACCTCTTAAATCCTTTCTTTTTTTCATCTATAAAATGGGGTTGATGATTATGCTTCATAGGATTGGTGTTGAGAATTGAACGTGTTAACTCCCCAAAATCACTTAAAACAGGAAGTACTTGATGAATACTAGCTATTACTTGCCCTATGGAGCCATGCTCTCCGTCTCCTGGGCTCTCTGTCTTGACCGATAACATTAGTATAATACACAAAGCTCCTCCTACTCAGAATTCAGGGTCAGAACAATTTTAGCCAAGACCTTCTCTGCCCATCATCTAAGCAAGTTTGCAGAGGTGACCATATATTCTTACTTCATGTATATTTATATTCTAATACATAATTTCCCATTTAATAGTCTTCACACAATGATCAATCTTTATAAGGATTATTTCTACTCCTGAGCTATAGATTGAGTCCTTTGAAAGTATTCTAGATAAGAAGGTAAGGTTCTTTGTGAAGTAAAGATTTCTCCCCAAATCTTTCCTTGATTCACCTTAACTATCTTGGAAGATGAATTTTTAATTAAAAAATTGGAGGGATTAGAGGTGAGGACACCTATACTGGATCAGATTTGGCCCTGATTCTTTACTTTTGATAGTCCCTCCCAGTCTCTCTCCCTATCCTTCCTATTCCCCTTCAGGAAAGAAAAAGAGCCAAGATGGAGACTATAAAAGATGAGATCCATTTTCACAAGCTCAGTAGCAGACTAGAATGAAAGAATTTAAAACACAAACTTGGGCAGGGGCTTTTTTCGGGACTTCTGAATGGCATTGCAATGACAGATATATGCCATTATATATCTTCCCATAGTCTGCAGAACTGTGTGGGAGAGAGTGTAAACTACAAGGTGAACTATGGTCCATGCTCAATGGCAACGCCCCAGGATGCGTTTATCAATTGCAATGAATGTGCCACACTAATGAAGGATGTTGTTTATGTGGGAGGGTGTGGGAGATGTGGGGAGCGGGGCATATGGGAATCCCTATATTTTTTGTCTAACATTTGTGTGATCTAAGTATCTTAAAAAAAATATATATATATATATATATATATATATATAGAAAACAAAACAAAACAAAACAAAAAAACCCACAAACTTGGGAGTCATTGATTTTGACTTCATTTGGTCCAGATCTTGGTTTTCATTAAAGATGAGCAAACACCCAAAGATATATTTTAATTTTCAGTGACAATTTTATGCTTGTCTTAACAGCAGGGGGAGAAGACAGACAGTGTCAGTTGTTTGTGGATGTGTATGCTATGTTGGATGGGGTGGTCTAGGCAGGGCTCCTTGAAAGGGTTCTGCTTGAGGTGAGACCTAAACAGGGTGAGTGAGTGATGTAGATGTGGAAAATGGGGATGACAAATGTGTGACCCTAATTCTTAATATTCAATAATAATGAATATTTGGTTTGATTAAACACAATATTACTACATTAAAAGAGATTAAAGAAACACAAACCAAAAAAATATTTTTCTTGTCATTGCCATAGGATAAGATTTGATGAAGAATTCCTGAACTTTCCTTGGAAACAAGATTTCCCCCATCTGTATCTTGAGCATGCCCATTGCAAAGTCATTACATTCAGATGCCACTTCTGTGATTATGTGGATGACCATTACACATCAAAAGGTTCTTCTTTTCTATATTCCTTCTTTGCCCCACCTTGTGAAAGGGTAAACCATAGGAAAAAGGGCTGAATAAGCCTTTTTATTTTGAGTGTCTGAAGTTTGGGTATGGCGATTCAGTGCCTAAAGCTTTTATATTTGTTTGAAAAGTATATGTCTTTATTTATTTGCCTTTTTAAAAAAAGCTAGGCTACAAAATTGCAACAAGAAGAAGGAGCCAAACTGGTGGCATATTTTTTTCTCCTAACAGTTCCAGTGACTTTTACGGATTTTCTTGTTTTGTTTGCGTATTGTCTTTTCCAGGGGGTTATATAGATGTATGGTTTGGCTTAACCTGCAAACTTCCCTCCCTCTGGTGGCCAGTTTAACACCTGAAAATCCCATGCCTTGCAATCAAAGATTCCATACCATAGACAGAAGGCCTGTTGAGTTGAATTTTTATTGTAAATTCTCTTTGTATGTTTATATTTCATTATGCCCTGAATTCTCACTATGTTGTTTTCAATCATCCCAAACACATGCAACATAAGGCTAAATGTATTTTTTCCTGCTGTTATATTCATGCGCCTATGACAGAAGGCACACAATCCCTCGGGAATGGCTGAACCTTTTAGACTTGCAGCCCAAACTCTAGTTTTATTTTGGGAGCAGGCAAGATGCCCAGTGTATTCTGTGCTTTGTTTCTAGGCTGTTTTACCATGGCTAGAGTAATTTTCAGTGGGTAAAATAGCTTGTCTGGTCCCTTCTTGGCATATAATATTGGTTCCAAAGCCCAGAAGAGAGGAAAGAACCGTCCTATGTGTTCTATTCTTTGGCCACCAGATGGGACCTTTTCCAGTGATGATTTGAGAACAACAATAGAAGCAGGTTTGGGAACAGGGGAACAGAGATGGTCCCTGCTGGAGGACAAGGAGAACATGCTTTTTTTGTTCTCTGTTTTCTCTGTCCTCAGCCCCAACCTTCCACAACTTCCAATGAAGTTTTGAAAACCAATTTAACTTTTAAACATGTGTTTAGACCAGAATCTGTGCTAGGCTGATAATGGCAGGCCTGTATAGGGTTGTCTTTGGGGTACAGGTGTATGAAAAGAGAACAAAAATGGCAAGAGCAGGAAGAAAGCAAGAGACAGTAAAGAAGCAGAAAGGATTATGAAATAAGTCTCCTGTCTGCCCCAACTGTATTTGAGAAGATGATCTGTGAAAAGGAGAAATATTGATGAATGAGGCTATGGTGGAGCTGGTGGTGGAGGTGGTACAGATGGAGGAGATGGTGGTGGAAGTGGGGGTGATAATAGAGGAGGTGGAGTCTATGGTTGAGGGTGGAATAGGTGGTGGAAGAGATTGTGGAGATCATGGTGGAGGTGATGGAAATGATGATGAAGCTGGGTGGTGGTAAATGTAGAGGAGTTGGTGGTGAAGGTGATAGAGGTAATAGAGGTGATGAAGGTAGTGGTTGAGGTGGTAGAAGTAGAGGAAGTGGAGGTGGTAGAGATGGTGGTGGAGGTGGAGGATGTACTGGAGATAATGGAGGAGACTGAAGAAGGGGTGCAGGGGGTAATAGAGGTGTTATTAGGTGGCAGAAATGGTGATAGAAATATTTTGGTGGTGGCTGAAATGAGGGAGTTGGTTAAATAAATCTGGTTAAATCTGGGTTAAATAAATATTCAATCTTAATACAAAGCAGAGTGAAATAAGTGCACCAGTGCATGGAAGAGCAAGCTGTCATATGTGATATTTTTAAAAAAGTTTCCTGCACAGGGTTTGCAGATATTTTTCATATTAATTGCATGAATTTTTGCCTTTGAGTTTAAAATTGTTCTTATTTTCTTAAGTAACTCAGAGAGCAGTTGAACAACATTAATGATCATTCATTCTCACTCTGACTGAGTAACTTCTATGTGCCAGACTGTACCAAGCATAAGCAATCAATAGTAAAAAAGATTTAGTTCTTGTCCTCATTGAAGAAAGAGATGCATAAAGATATAATTTATAATGTAGTGAAGTTTAATGCAATGATGGAGCTATGAGCAACTCTAGGGAGAGATAGATAACCAAAGTGGATAGTTGTGGGGCCAGGGGAAGTTTCTTGGAATAGGCGACACCTTAAGTATGAGAGAATTGTGGATTAGCTGAGAGAAGAAGAGATGAGTATTACTCACAAAAGTGATGAAGTGAGAAATAGTATATTGTAAATATGTAGGGCTATAAAGAGTTCTCTAACTTTGACTTCGGTGGTACCCAAGGAGGCAAACATCTAACTGGGTATGTTCAGGTTCTTGTCTTACTCTGGGGTCTAGATTCAGGTTTGAAAGCATCAGTGGTTGTAAAAAGTAAATCTTAAGTGAAATTGGGGTTTTCTGAGGCTTAGCGGTGAACTCTTCAAAAACAGAGATAATAAAGGCAAACCTCAGAACTGGTGCCACCAACTTCTTCAACCACACCCATCCTCCTAGCTTAAGGAGGGAAGGCAGGATATGAATAGTTTTTCCTATCAAAAGAAGCAGGAAAAATATAGTATCTGTGTAGAAGATGAGTTGCTCACTCAGAGAAGACCTGATATTCAAGAAAAAGTCAGCCAAAAAGATGAGTCACTCATAAGACTCTTTAAAAGGCAGAATACGCCAAGGCGGGGAAGATAAACAGACTCTTTTACTAACTTGGATTAAGATGTACCCTCCCTGAGATATAACACTTCTCTAGAAATGGAAAAATTCTCATTTTCCCCTGGCTGCCCAAAATACAACTCACGCATATCCTTAAACCAATTAAAAATAATATTTTAAGGAGCAAGAAGATACATACAATTTGTTGAATGAATGACTCAATGGAAATGGATGAAATATATTTGAATAGGGAGTTTCAAAAGTTGTTTTTTTTTTTTTTTACATGAGAAACTTATTAAAGTCTGTGAAATTGACTGGAGAATTGATTTCCTGGAATGAATATGGCAAAGGACTATTCAGAGATCATGCAGAGAGAGCTCTAGCCCATGGTGCCTTCACAGAGAACAAAGTGAGGTACCTGAGGAAGCTGATAGTAGCTTGGTGCTGTTTATGCAGAATTTCCAAATCAGAGAAGGCTCCCACCCATCCAGAAGACTTAGTGTCTTTGCCCACCTAACCTGGAAAGTAGGATATGGATTGCAATAAAATATTAGAAGCTGACCTTTGAACCACGTATTTGAATTCATTTCTGGCTTGTTCTTTTCAAATAGCAATTGAGTTTGACTATTGTAATTCAGCCATCTGCAGCCCGTGTTTATAATTATTCATGCTATCATTGTCTCTGAGATTTTCCCAGTTAATATTATTAAGGGATGGATATATGATTTCCTGGGTGGTTCAATTCATTCTTCTGGTCCGTTTTGATAAGAAAGTGCCTACCTGCGGCACCAAGGGGCTTTTATTGGCATTTTGAATTTTTGCTCGTGAGGAAATAATATAGGAGAACAGAACCACTCTATTGGTTGCCTTTCAGATACAGAATTCTGTTTAATTTGCAAAAACCATTTATAAATTCTAACTATTAACTCAGCCTTTCTCGCTTGCCTTACAAAAGCAGCTCTTAGGATATAAAGCAGTTGGGACTTAGTGGGAAAGATTCCAAGCTCATACTGACAAATCTTCTGCGTTATCCAGACTTCCACCTGAGATTTTGGGATTTTTCTATTAAAGGAGGGGGAGGAAGGATTGGCTTCAACTGGAACATAGATGAAGAGTAAATAGACTTGTCTGTTTTATGAAGATAATTATGGGTTATGAAACACAGCTACGTGGTAGCAAAATCGTACGCAGATTACAAAAGAGATTTTACATCTCTGCATTAGCATACCTAATTTTAGGCCCCAAAGCAATGTCTGGAGGACCAATTGAACATGTTAGGACAATTGTTGAATGAATCCAAGAGAAGCTATGGTTGGAATTAGATCATGCATTATAGGCTCCCAGCACAGGAAAGGACTTTGGAGATTTTCTAGGCAAACGCTTTTACTTTATCGCTGAGGAAACTGAGGCCTACAGAAGCTCAGATATTTCAAGGTGTTAACATGGTGGCTGGAGCCCAGGTCTCCTGATCCCCTGTCCTCTGATATGGGGTGACTCACAACAGGACCTCAAAGTAATGAATCTGCTACCTTTAACATGGGTATTCCCCTGGACATGTTTTATGGGTGACACAGGTCTCCTTATAGCTGCTCCTGCTACTCAAAGGTCACAAGGCAACTTGCTGTCATTTGTTTTGGCCACATTTCTGCTAAGTGAACAACATTCTCTATATTGATGGACCCACATAGCCCAGCTCTGCCATTTATCAGAGAGAGGCTCAGTCTGAATTTTGGGAGAGCTCTCAGGCTGGTGCTTTCCTCCTGAAACTTCCTCTTTACCTCGCCTTCTATCTCAAGCTGAGGGGAAAAGTAGCCTGGCTTTAGGATTTCTGTTTTGCTGAAAGGTTGATAACACTTACAGAGGCCTTGGTCAAGTTAATCAAGCTTTCTGAGTTTTATTGCCTTATCTATAGAAAACAAAAATAACAATTCATAGGGTTGGTTTCTGTTAAACAGAGTCCTGGGTGAAAGGGAGAAATTTAAAAAATGTTTTTCTCCCTTGCTTTTTGTATAAAATTTCTGAATATTACTGGGTTTTGATTAGTGTAAGGAAAATTATTTTAATTTCTTTTTCTGTTTATGAAGATAATATATCTTCATTGTAGAACATCAGACAGTGCTGAAAATGATGAAATAAGTCCCCCGAATGCCTACCATCCAGAGATAACTATTCTGCATAATTTTGCAGCATTCTTTCAGTCATCAAAATATCTGTCTATATTTGTATTTTCAAATACAAATATATTTACATAAAATATTATTATAATATAAACACTCTTTTGTAATCTACTTCTTTCACTCAACAAGAGATGATTCTAAGAAAATGCTAATAGACATTTTGTTAGATCTGGAGAATTTTTAGTCCCAAGCATTTTAAAAATGTAGGATTCAGTGGACACCATCTCATCTCACAGACTGAAAATGTCACTGAGAACTAATTGACACTCTTTCTGCAACTTTCTCTTTTCCTCTATTCTATTCAAGAGGAGAGAATGTGCTGCTGAGTGTATATAATCCAATGCCTGGAGGTGGGAAAAGGTGTAAGATTTGCCAACCAGGACAGTCTTCTGCTTTTATTTATCCTAAAGCCAGGGTAAATAAATGATGTCTACTGCTATAGTCCAATGTACCCCTTTGAATCCCCTTGGTTTGCTCCTTCCTTAAT
>PVKH010009502.1:0-18783 GCA_004027955.1 Chaetophractus vellerosus
GGGAGACATAAATAAATAACTTAAAAAAAAACAACCCTAAGGTTTCTCCTCTGCTGTGTCGTTTACAGTGTAAGTCTCTGTCCACCAAGGGAGACTCAATATCTTAGTGATATGGCCAAATTAAAGCCCTAATCTTAATTTAGTCAAGTAAAACTGAAACCTCTGAATTTAATACCATCAAAGGGTATCACACCCAGAGGAACAGACCAGTTTACAAACATAATCAATATTTCTTTTTGGGAATTCATCAGTAATAGCAAACTGCCACAGACCTAAACATAAAAGCCAGGACTAATAATCTCCTAGAATATAATGTAGGGAAACATCTTCAAGAGCTTATAGTACAGGGACAATCCTTAAACCATATACTAAAACCGTGAGCAACAAAAGGAAAAAATAGATAAATGGGACATCCTCAGAATTAAATTCTGGTATCCCAAAGACATTGTGACAATGGTAAAAAGGCAGCCAACACAATGAGAGAAAATATATGGAAATCATACATCCAACAAGGCTTTAATATCCATGATATTTAAAGAGATCCTACAATTCAGCAATAAAAAGAAAAATCACCTTATTAAAAAATGGGCAAAATACCTGAATAGATATTTTTCTAAAGAAGTACAAATGGCAAAAAAACACATTAAAAAAATGTTCAACATCAGTGGATATTAAGGAAATGCAAATCAAAGCTACAATGAAGTAGCATTTTACACCTACTAGAATGGCCACTATTTAAAAAAAACAGAAAACTACAAGAGTTGGAGAGAATGCAGAGAGATAAGAACACTTATTCACTCTTGGTGGGAATGTAGAATGGTACAGCCACCCTGGAGGACTGTTGAGCAGTTCCTAAAGAACTTAGAAATAGATCTGCCATGTGACCTGGCAATGCCGCTACTAGGTATACAGTCAGAAGATCTGAGGAGAGGTACATGAACAGACATCTGCACACCGATGTTCATAGCAGCATTATTCACAATTGCCAAAAGATGGAAACAAGCCAGGTGTCCATCAACTGATGAATGGGTAAAAAACTGTGGTATATACACATGATGGAATATTATTCAGCTATAAAAAGAAATGAAATTATGAAATATATGACAACATGGATGAACCTGGAGGATATTATGTTGAGTGAAACAAGCCAGGCACAAAAGGACAAATATTGTATGATTTCACTATTATAAACTAAATATAATGAGCAAACTTATGCAGTTAATAGCTAGAATGTAAGTCAGCAGAGAACAGAATGTGGTGAGAGAATGAAAAGCTGAGGTTTAATCTATGCAGAATTGGTAAATCATTTGTAAATAAATAGAAATAGTGAAAGCACATCATAGGATCTGTAATTAGTAGCGCTAAACTATGGGTATGATAGAGGTTTGTTTTTTGTTGTTTTTTTTTCTTTATCGGGGGGAGGTAGTGAAAATGCTCTACTATTGATTAAAGTGATGAATGCACAACTCTTTGAGTACACCAAATGCAATTAATTGTACACTTTAGATAAATTGTATGTTTTATGGAAAAAATGATGGGAGGATTGGAGGGAAAATACACCAAATAAAAGATAAGGACTATAGTTAGTGGTAATAATTTGATGATGTTCTTTCATAATTTGTAACAAATATTTCACAACAATGCAAGGTATTGGTGGTGGGATGATGAATGGGAGCCTTGCATGATTTGTGTATGTTTGCTTTGTAAGTTCACAACGTTTACTATACACTTATTGTTTATGTATATTCATGTATGAATGATAAGTTTCAATAAAATTTTTTAAATGAAAAAAATAACAATGTGGCTTACAATTGGTCACATCTTGGATTTGATAAATTGAAGGAAGCATTTTTCTTACAAGTCTATGAAAAATTAAAATCTTTCCCAAATTAATTATTTTCAGATTTAACAAGGAATTAAAATATAATCAAAATTCTAAGTGATATAAGAGAAAATAATTTTCAAATTTATTTTAAAGGTAAAATTCCAATTAAAACTTTTTTATCCACTGCAAAATGAAAAAAATAATTATACATCATGAAAAAATGGCTTTTACCCCAGATATGCAAAGGTAGTTAAACACAAGAAAATCAATTGGTATAATAAGTCACATTAAAAAATTGAAAAAGAAAAATCACGTGATCTTCTCAATTGACTCAGAAAAGACATTTGACAAAACAGAGCATACTTTCTTGAAAAGAACCCTCCAAAAGAGAGAAGAGAAGGAAACTTTCTCAACGTGGTAAAGTGCATACGTGGAAAATCCACAGCTGGCTTTGTATTCAATGGTGAAAGGCCAAAAGCTTTCCCACTGAGATCTGAAACAAGACAAGGATGCCCACTGTCACCAACATTATTCAATATTTTTCTGGAAATGCTAGTTAAAGCAATTAGCAACAAAAATAAATAAAAGGCACCCACATGGAAAGAAAGAAGTAAAACTTTCACTCTTTGCTAATGATATGATCCTATATCTAGAAAATCCCCAAATATCAAAAACAAAACTAATAGAACTCAGGGATAAGTTTAGCAAAGTGGCAGGATACAAGATTAATATTCAAAAGTTTGTAGAGTTTCTATACATTACTTATGAGCAATTTGAGGAGGAAATCAGGAAAAAATTTTCCATTTACAATATAGACTAAAAGAATAAAGTATTTGAGACACAAAAGACTTGTATTCAGAAAACTACAAAACATTGCTAAAAGAAACTATAGAAGGCCTAAATAAATAGAAGGACATTCTGTGTTTAGGGTTTGCAAGACTAAATAACATTAAGATGTCAATTTTACCCAAATTCACTTACAGATTCAATGTAATCCCAATGAAAAGCCCAATAGTCTTTTTGGAAGAAATGGAAAAGGAAATTATCAAGTTTGGAAGGGTAAAGGGACCCGAATAGCTAAAAATGTTTTTAAAAAGAATGAAGTTGGAGGACTCTCACTTCCTGACTTTAAAGCATATTACTTAGCTACTATGATAAAAACAGCACAGCACTAACATAAAGATAGAAATACTGATCAATGGAACTGAATCAAGAACTTGGAAACAGACTCTCTCACATCTCAGGTCAAGTGATATTTGACATGGCAGTCAAGTCCACCCAGTGGGCCAGAACAGTCTATTCAACAAATGGTGTTGGGAGAACTGGATATCCATAACCAAAAGAAAGAGGATCCTTATCTTATGCAGAAATTAACTCAAAATGGATCAAGGACTGAAATACAAAAGCTAACACTATAAAACTCCTGGAAAAAATGTAGGGAAACATCTTCAAATCTTGTAGTAGACAGAAGTTTCTTAGACATTACATACAAAGCACAAACAATAAAAGAAAATATAGATAAATGGGACATCTGCAAAATTAAACAATATTGTTCTTCAAAAGTCTTTGTCAAGAAAGTAAAAAGGCAGCTTACTCAAGGAGAGAAAAATTTGGAAACCACATATCCAAAAAGGATTTTATATCTGTCTTATATAAAGAGACAATACAATTCAATGATAAAAAGACAAGAAACCAATTTAAAAATGTGCAAAAGCCTTAAATAAACATTTTTCCAAAGAGGAAATACAAATGGCCATAAAGCATATGAAAAAATGTTCAACATCACTATTAGGGAAAATTCAGATCAAAACTACAATGAGGTATCTATTCACACCTTATAGAATTGCTATTATTAAAAATACAGAAAGTTGAAAGTGCTGGAGAGGGTGTGGAGAAATAGGACCACTCCTTCATTGTTGGTGGGAATGTAGAATGGTGCAGCCTCTGTGGAAGACAGTTTGGCAGTACCTTAAGAAGCTGAATATAGAACAGCTATATAATCTAGCAATCCCGTTACTAAGGATATATTCAGAAGAACTGAAAGCAAGGACACGAACTGACATTTGCACACCAGTGTTCATAGCAGCATTATTCACACTTGCTAAAATATGGAACCAGCCCAAGTATCCATTAACCAATGAGTGGATAAAGAAAATGTGGTATATGCATACAATGGAATACTATTCAGCTGCAAAAAAAATGAAATCTGGGTGCATATGACAACATGGATGAACCTTGAGGATATTAATGTTGAGTGAAACAAGTCAGACCCGAAAGAACAAATATTGTGTGGTCTCACTAATATGAACTAAATATGATTAGTAAATTCACAGAGGTGAACTCTAGAGTATACATTACTAGGAAATAGAATGTGGGTTGAGAATGGAAGCTAACACTTTATGTAGAATTTTTAATAGGGTTAATTGTAAAAGTGCGGAAATGAATAGAGTTGATGGTAATACATTATAGTGAGCATAACTAACAATACTGATTTATAAATATGATTGTGGCTGAAAGGTGTAGTATGTGAATATAAAAGTCAATTGAAAGGAAGCTTGAGAATAATCAAGGTTATGTATAACAGCAATTTCAGTGGTAGATGAAGATTGTGGTTAATAGTGTAAATATCGGAATATTCTTTTATTAAAAGAACATAGTGCTGCATGGGAAATCTACAGCTAATGTAACTTATGGAAAATAGTTAACAGTAATATTGTAATATTGTGCAGCAATGGTAAAGATATTATATCATTTCTAAGGGGCAACAATAGGGTGTATAAAGGAGTATGGGATTTTTCCTTTTGGAGTAATGAAAACACTGTAAAATTGACTGAGGTGATAACAGCACAACTCTGTGGTCAAAATGAAAGCCACTGAGCCCACACTTCTAATGGATTGTACAAGTCATGGAACTATATAACACAGGGAATCCAATGGTAGAAGATGGACTATGGTTAACAGAATAAATAAGAGAATATTCTCCAATGAACTATAACAAAAATATAATATTAATATAGGATGTTAATAATCAGGTGGTTGGGGGTAAAATGTTGCAAAATAAGATATGAGCAAATGCTATTATTAATATTTTTATTATAGACATAATACATAGTTTATAACAAATGTTTCACAGCAATGCAAGTTGTTAGTGGTAGGGTGAATTATAGGAGTCCTGTATTGTAATATCTGTTTGTTTTATAAGTTCACATTTTTTCCTATAAACTTACTGTTCATGTATGTTCATGTATGAATTACAAATTTCCATAAAATTTTATTTAAAAAGGAAACTTATCTTAACTCATCACTTAGATGAAGAGGTTGTCAGAATGATTTTTTAATAACCTCACTATATGCTGTCTACAAGAAACTCTCTTCATATATAATTATATAGGAAGATTAAAAGCAAAAGGATAGGACAGGATATACTATGAGAAAAACTAATCAAAGGAAAGTTGGAGTGGCTTAATTAATATCATAAAAATTAGTCTTCAAAGAAAAGAAAATTACCAAGGATGAAAAAGAGACATTACATAATGACAAAGGGACAATTAATCAAACAGACATAAAAATCCTGAATGCATGTGCAGCTAACAACAGAGGTACAAATATATGACATTAATATGGACTAAAACTAAAATCAATAATTACAAATAATTCAATATTCCTCTTTCAATAACAGACAGAAGCAGCAGATTGAAAATAAGTAAAAATACAAAAGAATTGAATACAATATCAACAAAATGAATCTAAATTATAGAACACTCCACACATTAACAGTAGTATTCCATTATTTTCAATTGCACATGGAACTTTCACCAAGAATAAATGATTTCCTCTGTCATAATGCAAACCTTAACACATTTAAAAGAAATAAAATCACACAAATTATATTCGCAGACACAAAATGAAAGTAAATTAGACATCAATAAGAGAAAGATAGGTGGCCAGCTGTAGCCCAGTGGATAGTGCACCAGTACACCAAAGAACCCGGGGTCTCTCTGAGCGGGGCAGGCCGCCTTGAGGGGGCAAGCTGCCGTGGGCGGGGCAGAGCCGCCGTGGGCAGGGTAAAAAAGCCACCACAGGCAGGGCAAAGCCACCACGGGCAAGGCAAGTCGCCCACAAGCAGAACGGAGCTGCCCGTGAGCATAGCAGAGTTGCCCACCAGCGGGGCAAGCCACCTGCAAGTGGGGAAGCCAGCCGTTCACTGGTGAGCTGACTCAGCACGTCGCTGCAACAGGGGAAGACAAAGCAGACACAGAAGAATGCAAAAATGAACACAGCAAGAACAAGCAGAGGGGGGGGGGGGGCTAGGTAAGAAAAAAAAAGAAATAAAAATAAAAAAAGAAAAAGATAGGTGGAAAATCTCCAAACACTTAAAAAAATTTAAAACATACTTATAAATAATCTAATAAATCCATTTAAGTTCTAATCGCCTTAAAGAGAACGTCTTGAGGGAAATTAGAATAGTTTTTAACTGAATTAAATGGAAACATGCCATAGCAAAATTTGCATGATAACGTTAACACAGTACTGAGAGAGAAATTCATACCACAAAATGTTTGCAATAAAATAGAAGAAAGGTCTTAAATCAATATTTTAAGCTTCCACCATGAAAAACTAGATAGAAAAGCAAAATAAACCTAAAGCAAAAAAAAGGAGAAACAATAAATATAAAAGAGGAAATATTAAGATTGAAACAGAAAAACAATAGAGAAAAACAATAAAACCAAAAGCTGATTAATTAAAAAGATCAACATAATTGGTAAACGTCTAGTAATACTAGCAAGGAAAAAAAGAGAAGACACAAATTAATAGCATCAGCAATGAATAAGTTGATATGACTATAGAGCTGCACACAATTTAAGGAATAAAAGGGAATACTATGAACAACTCTACACTAATAAATTTGACAACATAAATGGAATGGACTAGTTCCTGGAAAACTATAAACTACCAAGATGAAAGAGAGAACATGAATAGCCTTATTAAATATTAAAGCAATTGAAATCATAGTTAAAAGCCTTCTAAAAAAGAAACCTCTAAGCCATGATGGATTCACTGGTGAATTCTACCAAACATTTAAAGCAGAAATAAGGCCAATTCTACACCATCTCTTTCAGAAAATAAAATATGAAAGAATATTTTTAACACATTTTATGTGGCCAATATTACCCTGACATCAAAAGCAGAAAAAAAGTTAACACAATAAAAGAAAGAAAACTACCAACCAATAGTCCTCATGAACATACACCCAAAAATTCCAAATAGTATCAAATTAATTCAGCAATAAAGGAGTTTTTCTCATGGAAATGCAGCTAGTTCAAACGTTAATCAATATAATCCACTATATTAACAACTGAAAGAAGGAAAATCACATGGCCCTATAAATTGTTGCAGAAAAAATAATTTTCATAATTCGACATTCATTTCTGTTAACAACACTCAGAAAACTAGAAATAGAAGGGAATTTTCTCAAATCAATAAAGGGCATCTGCAAAAACAGAGAAAAAACAACTAATATTTACTTTTTAAAATTGATACATTCAGCATACCACACATCAGAACAAATTTCAATTGAGTCAGGAATATACATGAAAAAGAAAAATCTATACAAGTGTCAGAACAAAGAATGAGTAAATACTTTATGGTTCCAAATCCAGAAGTAAGAAAAGATTGATGCATTTGACTACATTTTTTAAAAATTCATTGCAAGAAACATAGTAATCAAAGTCAAAACACAAGTGACAAACTAGGAAGCATTTTTCCAAAATTGTATCACAGAGAAAATGTTCTTAAAATTCAGGGAACTAGAGTGGACTTGTCAGTGTCCTGTTATAGACTTGTGATTCACGCAATGGAAGAAATTACAAAATTATGTGGAGCCAGGGGCCATTGGATGCTTTGGGGGCAGGGAGAGGGAAGGGCAGTTGTAATACAGAGGCTTTTTTGGGACTTGGGAATTGTCCTGGGTGATGTTGCAATGGAGGATATAGGCCATTTTATATCATCATATATCATGCAGAACTGTGTGGGCGAGAGTGGGGCCTACAGTCTGAACTGTGGTCCATGCTTGGTGGCAAAGCCCCAAAATGTGTATATCTATTACAGGTGATGTGTCACACTGATGAAGGATGTATATGTGGGAGGTTGTGGGAAGTGTGGGAGGTGGGGCATATGTGTACCCCTAAAATTTCTGTGTAACATTTATGTAACTGATGTATTCTAAAAAAAAAAAAAATTGATTAAAAATTCAAAAAAAAATGCAGGGAAAAAATGGGCAAAAAATACTTGAAGCGACATCTCTCAGAAAAATATATGGAGTACTTGAACCTAAAAACATGCAATGCTACACTCATAAGATAATAGAAAATGAAAATTACACTAAGATGTCATTCCTCTCTAGTTATAGTGGTAAATATTCCAATAATTGACAGACCATTTTGTTGATAAGGCTTTGGGAAAACAGGCATTCTCATACATAGGAGGGGAATTGGAAATATCCAATGAACCACATTTGCATTTGAACCAGCAATCCAACTTCTAGGAATTTACCATAAAAACAGATCCACATTTAATCATTGATAGCAAAATTTTAGGAACAACAAAAATGCCCATCTATACGAGACTGAATAAATCATAGCACAACCATATGATGGGGTACTATACAGCCAAATTAAAGGATGAAAAAAACTCTATAAACTGATTTTTTTAAAAAAGCCATTTCCAAGAATAATTAAGAGAACAAAAGCAATGAGATCTAAAATCCCTTAACAAAAATATTAGCTACCAACCAAAAAATAAAAAAATAGAAATAGTAGATGAAGTGAGAATGGCAAAACTTTGCTTATCATAAAATCTTCTACTTCTACACTACACTCACTTCATTGAATATGTTTGACATTTTTCATAATAAAACTTTTAAAACCTTGGAAGTTAAAAATCATATACAACAGGTTTTATTTATACTGGAAGTTTCCCTCTACTTATAAAAGATTTGATCTACATAGTTTATTTCAGGCCAAGGAATCATAACTGTGTATCTACCCACTTTTCCTTTCTTAAGGTTTCAAATGGAGAAGAAACCAAATGAAAGATGCAAACCTTAATACCTAATTTGGTTTTAAACAACAACAAACAACAACAACAACAAAAATACTGTATGACTGTGTTACTATGAACTAAATATATTGTGCACCATATTGCATGATTCCACTTATGTAAAATGTAAACATAAATCAATTTATAAAGATGAAATTTGATTGGTAGTTATGTAGGGCTAGGAAAGGCATGCTAAGTGGTGTGGAGTTTTATTTGTGAATAATGAAATAATTCTAAAATTTTTTGTGATGATGAATACACAATATTGTTATTATATCAAAAGCCATTGATTAGACACTTTAGATAGATCACACAGTATGTGAATATATCTCAATAGAACTGCTTAATAGATAAATAATTGTGTAAGAATATCCAAAAAGAGTAGCTGTATATAGCAGAGGAAACAGAGATTGAGCAGTGAAGAATTTTCTTGTTTGTTTGTCTGGTTATTATTATTATTATTTAAATAATGAAAATACTCTAATAATGATTGAAGTGACAAATGTACAACTATGTGATTATACCAGATAACACACTTATGATGTATTGTATCCTTTATTAATATGTATCAATAAATTGATTTCTTAAAATTTTAAAAAAAATTGTTCTCAACCAATGATTACAGAGAGCCACTGTTAACTGGAAAAGTAGGTTTTAACATCTTTTCATTCATGATATTCTCTAGAGAACACTAAATAAAACTCCAACAAGACTATGGGACTGAATGCATGTACCCTAAGGAATGGCAACATTTGCTGACCCTGAAAACACTTTCTTTTCTGTTGCTGTTGCTCAAGCATTAAAAGACATTCTGCTCTTCATTTTTCTTTAGAGAAAAATCAATATTCTCACTTCTTTGGTAGAAGGCATTTGCTTTTAAAAGCATGGATAGCTAGTGGGACTTAGTGAATTTTACTCTCTTGACGGGAAAGAAAATTTAAATGCTCAACACTAAACATTGGAGAAAATAATCTGTCAAGAAAAAAGAGAACTCCCCCAAGTTAAGCAAAACCTATTACTTTAGTTCTGCAAACATGAAGTGTAATATTTAGAATCTAGACACTGAGAAAAATGGAAGAGTTTTAATCTTGCTATTTAAAAGGGCACAGTCCCCTGAAATTTTGAGAATTTGAACTTGTTTTTCTTTTATCTCCTTGTCCCAGTAAGAGGATATTCAAATGTTTCCCTTGTAATTTATGCTATGTGACTGCCTCTAGACAGCTTCTTACGGATTTCTTTATCTTTTACTCAATCCTGAAATACATGTTTTAAATTTCAAATTTTCATTTATCTTGCTTTATCCTATAAATTCTGCAATTCTGCTGGATTGAAAAGACTATGGAAGAAGTGTTACTAAAACTTCTTTTTACTAAGAACAACCACCACCATAGAGTTTATAACTTTGCTTGCATGTCTAACATGGAGATTGACCCGAACTTAAAATACTGCCTCCCCCATCATGTCTCTGTCACAGCTTCGCTTACGTGCTCTCACTATACACTGGATTTCTATTTAGCTTGTCTGTGCTATTAAGTTGTGAGTCTCTTGAAGACAGGAAAACTCTCTTATTTTTTTCATTTTCTCCTGTACCCAAAAGGTTCTCACGAAATATTTTAAATCCATAAATAAATGAGTGACTAGAAATTGATGCCTTACATGAATCACTCATACAAATATTCCTCCTCTATCTACACAGGTGGCTGTTTCTCTTCTCTTAACTGCTCCTGACCCCTCACAGCACAGAGCACACCACTGGCCAGGACTCATTCCTGATCCCTGCTTCTTGAACATTCTTGAGTTGCCATGTAAGGCCAATCTGTGTTAACAGGATTCATGTGGAAAGGGGGAAGCAGAAATGGGACACATTTGTTCCTGAAGCCTTCCCTTCAGCCCAGCTCCTCGTGTAAACAGTCGGCATATTATTGGCAGTTTCCGTTTGTTTTATTCTTTACCTCAAACTCTTTTCCATTTAATTAAAAAATGAAAGTTGTTCTTGTTTGCTTTGAAATGGAGTTGAATATCACTGCTTGTCAGTAAAAAAATGTGAGGCAAACAAATTTGGGGGCAATATTCAAACAGTAATAGACATCCTGGAAAGCTATAAATTCCAAAAAGACCCAGGAGATAACTAATATCATCATCATAATCTTTATTGAGCACTTACAGGACAAGCTGACTGAAGGACATTGATCTGTGGTTAAATATTTCCACATCTCTGGGGTGATGAGAGGGGTTGCTCTAGGTGAGTAGGGGAGCTTTAGGTCTAGGGACCCAGGGAAGAAAATGTGTCCCTTCATAAAACAACCCAACCAAGCAGCTGAAAGAAATCCTACATTTTGGGAGGGTCACCTCCTAGGTTTATTACCAATAATACCAAAATTTCTTTCCATAGAATAATAATGTTTTCTGTTTATCACATAATTATTTGGTTATCACAATTAATACTGAATCCCAAACTTTACCTTTCAGTAATTTGAATCATTAGACACAGTATCATATTGTAATCTCAGCATATAATAGTCTTTTCTTCAAAGGAAGTCTTATTTCCTAAAAATCAAAACAAAGCAAACAACAACAAAGATAGACCTATATGCCATCTATCTTTTTGTATTTTGAGCTGATTTAGAAAATTAATTTCAGGCTTATGCTTAAAATTTCTTTAGTGCTTTCCCGCTGTGATTCTCCAAAATGTTCTAAATCAATTGTAGGACGTTAAGCCCCTCATTTTCCCTTCCAAGCTCTTCATTACTTTGCCAATCAAAGTCATTTCTATAAATTTCTCCTTCTTCTCCTATTTGGCATCTTTCCTGACTATTCTTTACCTACTTTAAAAGCTCCTTTATATCAGCATATCAACTCACTTTTCTTCTCCTACAGCTTGCAATATGTTGGGGAAAAAATGAAAATATACCCTATCTTTAAATTATGATTCAAATTTCTTAATTAAGTGGTAAAACCTAGTGCCAGTTTGAATAAGCTACTTAAGGAGAATAAACAAACAACATTTTCATGTGGAGTACCAAGAGGAAATAAACATAATGATAGAGTTGACAGCAGAGGGGTTACAAGAGCTTTAAAATTCATGAAACAGTAGCTGTCAGATAATGTCATCAATAAATAGTTCATAGTCATCATATGCATAGAAATGTTAAAGCATTCAGGGGATTTATATTAAAAATTTAACAAGAGATATTTTTCTTCATTCCTGGGAAATAATTAGCAAAATATTTTCTGATAGGCCCCAAATTGATCCAAGAGAAATACAAATATATGCTTATTCATTACTGAGCAATCTGCTCCAGAGAGATGATTAAAATATGAATATGGGTAAAATTGCATATATAATGTTTTCTTTGAGGCTGAACAAATGTAAGTTAATACTACAAAATGTTAACATCAGACCAAAAAAAAAACACACACACACATTATATTAAGAGAAGGAGACCAGACACAGAGTACTATATATTATATGATTCCATTTATATAAAATGTAAATATAAGTCAATTTATAAAGATGAAATTAGATTAGTAGTTATGTAGGGCTGAGGGAGGAATGCTAAGGGGTGTGGAGTCTTTCATTTTGGAGTAATGATATTGTTCTAAAATTTTTGAGATGATGAATGTACAATATTATGATTATACTAAAAGCCATTGCTTATACACTTTGGATAGATCATATGGTATGTGAATATATCTCAATAAAACTGATTAATAAACAAATAAATAACTGTACAAGAATAGCCAGAAATAGCAGCTATGTACAGCAGGGGAAACAGAGATTGAGAGGTGAAGAATTTTGTTGCTTGTCTGTTTTTTGTTATTATTATTGAAATAATGAAAATGCTTTAATAACGATTGAAGTGATGAATCCACAACAACGTGATTATAACAGATACCACGGATTATACACTTTGGATAATATGTATGCTTTATTAATATGCATCAATAAATTGATTTGTTTAAAAAAAAGCACACGGACTGATGTAAGCATTCACCTTACCCATATACATCCTAATGATAAATGTACAGATTAATTTTTATTGATCACTAAGTTTATCTGAGTATTTACAATCAGAATAAAATTTAAAAGTTCAGTAGGATATGGATAGTGGAAGTTTTAGAAAGGTATTAATTTAAGTATCATTTTATTCATGTAAGGTAGGTGGTAAATTTAGCACTTTTCTAGAACATATATGCATATTTTATTAGTTTCCCTTAAGGTAGAAAATTCACTTCTAGGTGAATAGAACTTTAATGTATATGAAAGTTAAATTTGTAATTTCTTTAGCTAAGTAATCATGAAATGACATTGAAAGTATAAGCTTCTTTAAAATGAAATGAAATGAGTTCTGTCATAAAATGTAACAAAACATGATTTTTATAAAGAAAATATAAATAAATTCAGGAAACGTGTTTTGGTGAAATTCAAGGAATCTTAAAAAGAATTTAAATTAACTCCAAAGTTATTTATTTTGCCCAGTTTTTTGACAAGCAAAACTAAATTTCATCATATACAAAGGAAAAAAATTGTTTAAATAATGCAACTAACAAAAAGTTTTTATTTCCACACATTTCAATAATGGAATAAATCCATTTTTTTACTTTGTTATGACACGTTTGTTGCAAATGATGAAAGAACATCATCATAATTTTACTGCTAGCTATAGCCCATAGCATATATTTGGTGTATTTTTTCCACAAACCATTCTGTTCTTTTTAAATAACCATGCATTAGCCTTCTAGACATTCTTAACCACTGCATTTTGAGATATTCTATTAATAATGTTTTGATATATGCTTTGGTTTAACTATGTATTGTTAAAGGTGACCTTTCTCTTTGATTGTTTAGCTGACTTTGGTGCTAATAAGATAAAGAATGAAGTGTCTAATGAACCTTGTATATGGAAATAATGATAGATAGCTTATTTGGAATTCTACAGACACAGCACTGCCAAGACTGCTGAGGAGTCTTTGGAACCTAACTAATTTTAGAGAGAGGCTTTATTGATTGCACAGAGACAGGGCACATTTTAATCATTTTTACAGCACTGTATTGCCTAAGGTACCAAAATCCATTAAACAAGGATTATAAACTTTGTTTTAAACTGAATCCTAAATTGTTTCTTGATGTATAGTCAACAACAACTCTGTAAGATCAATCACAGTTACTAAGGCATATTAAAATGAACTTGTTTAATTTTAATTGCTCAGATACCTGACCCTCTGAGGTGTACTTGTTCATGAAGCTAAATTACTTTTCTCCCATCTAGGAGTTTCCTTTTAGTTTACATTGCAATTTTTTCCTAAGGCCACCAACATGTTCTACTTTTTAAACTTTTACTTTTAAGTTCCTCTTCCTACCCTTAAAACTATACTAGAAATAACACTTATATTTGAGCTTTCTGTCATTCCCAATATCTTTTAATCCTAAGGGGAATAACATGTTTTAATAAAATTATTTGAGTTGTTTTAAAAAATATCGTGTACTCTTTAAATAGAGACACACATGCATACGTTTGTTTCATGTGGCTGTTTTCTTATAGAATCTTAATAATTTAATTACCACCATGAATCCAGGAACAAAAACATTCACTTTGTTAAATACCATTTGAATTGTCTTGCTCTAAATGGGTACTTTTATTGTGTTTGACATATTGCAGACTTACCTTGTAAATATTTAAGATGTAAAAAATTTAAATCAATACCCTTATCCTATGGCATATGAGGGAAAAGTGGACAGAAAACAAACATGAGTGTATGACTGATAAACTCATCTGAGAATAGAGTGGCTTTAACAATCAAAAGATGTGAAATCAAGACCAAGACTTCCCACTAAGTAATAATGTGACCAGCCAGTTGTTGCTTTGGGCCTCAGGTTCTATATCATAAAGTAAAGGTAAGTTAGAGATAAAACAAAGGAGAATTTGAATCTCATTATGTCAATATACTTGAAAAAGCTGTATAAATTTAAATGTCCATTATTGTTGTACATGTATACATGTACACATACACTTACACATATATATGATCTACTCAACATGCCAAATAGTCACTAAATGTACAAGTATGCATTCTGAGGAAATGACATGGAGGAAGAGAGTACAGTATGGGGGATTATCCATCTATAATTTTAAAATGCATTTTTTCCTATTTTCAAATCAATTTTATTGATACATATTAATAAAGCATACAATCCATCCAAAGTGTGCAACCAGTGGTACTTGCTATCATCACATAGTTGTGCATTGATCTCTTCAATCATTATTAGAGCATTTTCATTATTCCAATAATAATATTAATAAGGAAATATAGTAAGTGAAAGAAACTAAGCAAATGGTACTACATATTGTTTGACTCCATCTATATAAAATATACATACAAATAAATTTGAAAGACAGAAACAGAATAGCAGCTATATATGGCAGGGAAACATAGAGACATTGAGATGTGATTATTAAGGGGTAGAGCTTATTTTGTCTTTTTTGTTTATTATTATTAAAAATATACATTTTATGTTAAAACAAGCTTCATGCATTTTCAAAGATAAAGGTTTAGAACAATTAGACCAGTACTTAAAATTCCAGTCTTGCTAGGATAATAGCAAGCTAAACACTAAATTTGTATTATCACAAAACACATCCATTATATACATATAGTCAAACTTTAATTAACTTAATTGTTCTTTAACTGTCTGACTTCAAATCAATAAAAATATTTAAAAATTAACTTCAATGTTTTGAATTTCAAATGAAGTTGATTACCACTGTTGGCGACATGTCCTTAAATATAAATTAAGTGAAAAATTACTAGCATAATTATATTTAATAATAGGTACATTACTTCACTTCTTTAATATATCAAAGTGTGCTCACTTTTGAGTTTATTATGAGCCACTATTTATTATTCTGATGAAACTATTCAAAATTCAAGAATGAAATATCAATGGTAAATTCAGTTTCTGTAGTCATAGCAGAAGCTGGAGATAGTCTCCTTTTTCTCAACCTTTAAATACATTGTAAGTTTAACATCCGTGAAATACCATTTCTGTTTACTACAGGGAAGAGATAAGTACCGCATGGCATGGTGTATCAGTTCCTATTTGCTGCAAAACCACCTACCCCAATATGCATTGGCCAAATACAGCAAATATAGTTTTAGGGTTGGTTGAGCAGTTCTTGTCAGAGTCAGCTAAGCTGAGAACGGACGCCTAGGATTGCCTCACTCACCTGTCTGTGGCCTCAACTGGAAGAGCTGGGGTCACTCTCTACATGGTTTGTCATCCTCCACTTGGCCAACCTGGGCTCCTTCACATATCGGTACAAGTATTTCTAGGAACATAAGAGAGCAGTTCTCAAAATGCAACTAGCCCAGTGTGATAAAGTTTATTGCACAGCACATAACAGACTATTCTTATAATTTTTTACATATTATCTGTAAAAAAATACCGTGGGTGTCTGTGCAGATCCCTTTACCAAACAATTGCAATTATCCTCTAGCTGCCATTATATTTGCTAAGAGCTTGTGCTTTTGATCAGTTGCTTGAGTTCTTTAAAGGTTTGTTGTTGTTAATAAACTTTATCTTTAGAGAGGAATTAGATTTAAATTTACAGAAAAATTATACCAGAAGTATAGGGAATTCCCATGTAACTGCCCTGCACAAATACACACATAGTTTCCCCTATTATTAACATTGTAGTTTAGCACGGGTACATTTGTTACAATTGATCAATCAAAACTGAAGCATTGCTACTAACCAAAGTCTATAGTTTACATTGTGGTTTACACTTTGTGCTGTACAGTACCATAGGCCTTGGCAAATACATAATGTCAAGTGCCCATCACTGCAGTATCATACAGAAGAGTCTTGCTGCCCCCAATATGCCCCATGTTCTACCCATTCATCCCTCACTCTCCCTTCTGAACCCCTGGCAACCACTATCTTTATATTAATATTATGAGTTCTTCGTTTACACAAAATAATTATCTGCAGCCAAAGGAATTCTGGCTAGTTCTTTGTTGTTTTTCTATCCTTCCTCTGTACCACAATAGATGCATATTGCAGCAAAGTCTATCTTAAGTCTTTAGTTTACTATGATTTTTTTAAACTGAAAATACATATTTACTAACTCATTTCTTTTTCTTCTTTTTTCATTGTCTATTCTTAAGCACTATGGAGGATTACATTTGCTGGTATAATGACAAATCAAGAAAATGAAAGCAAAATCATTGCCAAGACAAAGTAGTGAAAAAATTAGTACCGGAGAAATGGAAGACAAATTTTATTTTTAACAGGGCGATTAAGAAAAAGAAATACTACATAGTAAAAATTAGAAATATGTGAGCACTAACTTAGCATTTAAGAAAGTTTAAAATGAAACAAATTATTATACTTTAATTATAAAGATTTTTAAATATACATTCCCAGGAGAAGATTTTGTCATAAACATCTTTGAAATTAAAGGAAACATTAAGGTACTTAAATTGTTTTGAATGCCTCAGATGCAAATGCAAAGAATTAATATGGAAATAATAATAAATTATATTTCTGCTTATATTTTGCTAAACACTCCCTCTCCCTTTGAAACTCTTCCATTTCCATATCAACACCACAATATTTGTGGTTCACATAACATAGCAGTATTTTTTCCATTTATTCATTCATTTTAGATCTGCCTAGATCTACCTGTTTACATAGCTCTGCTTGTTACCTTATATTTGAGGCTTAATTTGCCTAACATTATTTTATAAATTCTCGTCACTTCAGACTATTTTCTCATTTATCTTTAAATCAAGCAAGAATTATACTAAATTATTCTTTCCTAGGACTTTTTATCCTATTGAGCCAGGTGGTGTTAGTGTGATGCCAATTAAAATTTTCAAAGCTAATGACTTCATGGATAGTCTTGTTTGGAAAACAAGTTTGTTAGGAAATAAATAACTGTATCTTAAATTTCCACAGTTATTTCTCACAATGCCGTCTTACTACATAGAAAGGGATGACTTCAAATGTAGAGCAAATCTGTCTGTGCTAAAACCTCCAAAGGAGCTTACAATTACCCCAGAATTTAATGGGGACAAGAAGCTTAAAATTCAACTACTGCTACTTTAAGATAAAGCTTCTGAAATTTTGTCTCTAAGGAGGTAAAAAAGGAAACAAAAATACTTCATATTTTCTTTTATAATGCAATTTCTCTAAACAAGTAGAGCTCTAGATAATTAGCTAAGTCCAGCCCAGTATGACTGTGTAGACAGTCGTCTACTCACTGGAATTTTGTCCTTCTGTAACCAACCTCAAAGGCAAGCTGGAGGCTGCAGCACCCCCTTTAGCATCTCTGGTAAATCTGGTCTTTTGGTCACATATTCTATCAGTTTTTGTTTGTTTGTGAAGACTTTGAACTCACCCTCATTTTTGAAGGAGGGCTTTGCCAGATACAAAATTCTTGGCTGGCAGTTTTCTCTTTCAGTACCTTAAATATGTCAGACCACTTTCTTCTCTCCTCCATGGTTTTTGATGAGAGCTTGGCACTTCATCTTATTGAGGTTTCCTTGCATGTGATGCTTCATTTTCTCTTGCTGCTTTCAGAATCCTCTCTTTATCTCTGGTATTTGTCATTCCGAATAGTAGGTGTCTCGGGGTAGGTCTGTTCAGATTTATTCTGTATGGGGTAGGTTGTCCTCCTTGGATATTGATATTTATGTCCTTCATAAGGGTTGGGAAGTTTTCATTTATTATTTCCTCAAACATTCTTCTGCCCTTTACCATTCTCTTCTCCTTCTGGGAACCAATAAGGCACACGCTTGTGCATTTCGAGGTTGTCATTCAGTTCCCTGAGGTCTCGTTCCTTTTTTTCCATTCTCTT
>PVKH010009503.1:0-18781 GCA_004027955.1 Chaetophractus vellerosus
GTTATTAATAGCTGAGGAGCAGGTGTAGCTCAGTGGTTGAGCACCTGCTTCCCATTTATGAGGTCCCAGGTTCAATCCCCAGTACCTCCTAAAAAAATAATAAATATTAAAAATAATTTTTAAAAGATGTTATTATAGGGGAAAATGTGAGAGGGGGGAGAGGGGAGAGGTATATGGGAATCCCCTATATTTTCTATGTAACTTTTCTATAACCTAATACTTCTTTAAAATTAATGTTTAAAAAATATGTTGAAAAAAGGACTAAGGACAAAGGGAATATTACAGAATAAACCTTCTTTTGCACAGTTTTCCTGTAATTCCCCAGTTTAAAAAATCTAACAGTCTTAGAATGAGAGTAATTAATAATCCAATTGCCACATTTAAGTAAGTAAAGACAAAGTCCTTGATGGCTATGAAAAGGTTTTTCTAAAGTATCACTGAAACAAATTAAGCAATTATAATATATTCTCCAGAGCCTGATAGTATATTTTAAGGTTATTTATAAATTTAAATTATCATGAAAACAAAGAAGTTTTAACCTATGGTGGAAAAAAGAGAGAAATATTTCTTAGAGAAACTATCATTATTTAAATTTTATTCTATTTGGGTGTAGTCTCCCTAGGTTTATATGGATACTAGTACATTAGCATTAAGTATGTTAAATCTTTAAGATGATGAAAAATGTAAGTTTTTGGTTAATGAAATTATTATTTTTATAATTTTTTTGAAAATAATTATTTTGTACGATATATGAAAGTAGTTCAGAGAACTTTTTGATAGCTTAAAGCATGAAGCATGCAGGTGTGGAAAGTGTGTACAATATGCTTTGTTGAAGAAGGGAAATGCAGTTTTGTTCTAAAGTGAAATGACTGGTTTTTCACAGAATAGAACAAGGAATGTAAGATGAGACTTAAATACAGAAAGAAGTAGAAGAGTTGTGGAAGCTTGTTTAAGAGAGTGTTGGTTTTGTTGTTTTTGTTTTTTTTTTCAGAGAAGCAAGTAAAGAGTTTATTGAGAAACGAGGAAAAGGGAGCACGCACTCAAGGTGTGAGTGCGGGTATTTTGTGGAGCAAGAGACATACAGGGAGTGTGTTTTGTCCTAAGATAAAAAGACTGGTTTTTATGAGGGCAGGAATATGTAAGACAAAATGTGAATGGATATGGAAAATCATAGAAGGACTTGTGGAAATAAATTTTGCTTGTTACTGACTGTAATTCCATAAGCTTAATTAAAGGTGAAAATTGTTATAAATGGCTTTAAAGATTATAGGAAATTACATATTATAGGAAATTTGTAAAAACATTTTCTAAACTGAGGGATTTTAATGTAAATGGCTGATTTCTGGGAGCCATTACTAAGTAGAAATCTGTGAGCTGATACTGACAACAAAAAGTAACTTCATAGCAGAGAAATCTGTCAGGCGTCACCTCACCCTGTTATGACCAACGCTAACTAGGATTTGTTTGCTGAATAGTGTACTGAGGCAAACTAAAGGATAATTTTCTCTCTGTTAAAGTAACACGGTTTTCTTAAGTTGTTAGTCTGTTTTGAGTAGAAGGATATAAAAGTCCTTTTGAAATAATCAATATCTAAAGGACAAAGAGTCTGTGCCTTATCAGAATGGCCACTTGTGCTTTATGTTGTCCACCATATCCTTAATGGTTGGGAAAACAGAGCCATTGCTATTTTGGAAGCTAAGTCTTTTCCTTACCATTTTACTAATTTATTTGTCACAGTGATAAATAGAGACCTGTTTAAACATAATGTTCAAACCTGACAACTTTTAATATTCTAATAAAACCCTTAAGGATATCTTTAATTTCAACTGTTACAAAGATTTTGTTCTTGAACTTGGTAAAATATGAGGTGCTAAAATATATACATTGATGAAAATTAATGTTTTCAATATATTAGTATTAAATTCACAGTAAAAAAATATATTCCAAAACTGGAAACTCATAATAATATATAAACTGTTGAAAAGTTTAAATAGGAAGTTATTTTGATAAAGTTTTAAATTTTAATCGCATTTTATTCTGATCAGAATTTTTATCAATGTGTTAATCATCTGTTTTTTTTTAAAACCAGTTTGTCATAAAATACTAGGCATAATCACAGTATTTATTTCCAAGGATTATTGTGAATGTGTAGACCCATGTTTACTACTAAGAGAACAATTGTCTATAAAATAATTTTAAATCCAGTATTAGCTGCCTATTGCACACACCTAATGCTTTCAGAAATCCATGTTGCATTTACCTCTCTGAAGTTTTTAAAAATTCACCCTCATTATTGAAATTAATATATTCTTAGGGTGGGAATATTAATGTTCCAATAAGTGTGTAATTATATTAAGGTGGTGCAAATAATAGGAAGATAATATTGATTACATTGGGAATTTTAAGTTTTGGAAATTTACTAGAAAAATAGTTTTCTTCTGCTACTGCTGAATTTTATTTGTGGTAAACAGTACTCTTCTAAAAGAGAAAACATGAAGGAGAAATTAAATGTGTAATTTTCTTAAATATTTGGGGATTGTATGAAAATTCTTAAAGACTTTTAAAGTTCTAATTGTCTATTCTATCCTAATACCAATCTGCATGATGATGTTGTTGGCTATAGCTTTTGTTATCCTTAGGAAAATGTGTTATGTTATGAAAACAACCAAAATCCCTTATCAGTTACACTGTTCCGCTATGATGTTTCTCTAAAACAGCATGCAGTCAGCTCATTTTCAACAAAAAATAACTTTAAAGGGAAAGTAAGGCAAGTCTCTAAATTATGTTTTACCTGTCCACTAACATAATCTTGGTAAAAGAGTAAAAGTAAAATGAAACAAAACTTCCACTATAGTCTGTAGGTAATGGTCTCCAGAAACAGCTTTATTCAAAATACTCGTAAGGAAGTTAGCGCATAGATTATAAACTCTTGCAGCAGTCACATTTATTCCTGGGCTCTGTTCTCTAATTGTTATTTCTAAATCCTGAGATGTTTTACTCTTTGTGTATAACCTAATAGCTCCCTAGAATTTTTAAGTGTCTGTGTGACAACTGCAACTCATTGGTAAGTTAACCAGCTCTAAAGGTGCTGAAAAAGCAGCATTAATTCTAAAACCCACCCCAATTAAAGAAGCTAAAAGAATCAGATTTCAATTAAAAGGTAAATGGGTCTAATCTAAAGACTTAAGAGAATCAGGGTATATGGGAAAAGGTACTATTATTGGTATGTTAAAACTTTAACTACTCTAGAGACCAGAAAGAAGAAATTTATTTTGTCAAAAATATTCTTTAAATTTCTGTAGTGCACTATTTAATTTAACCTGACTAGTCAGCTTATTTAAACAGCATAGCTAACATCAAACTTAAAATAGTGAATGAGATTGTGATATTCTGTATAGAATTGTAATACCACATGCATTTCTGTTTTGGCCATGAGATAGAAAGGTACTTGCAAAGTCCCAAAAGGGACTGGGAAAAAATGTAGAAATATTAAATTTTTTCACCTGGGAAATTCCTACTCTCTCAAAAAATAGGAGCTCCTGATTTATTGAAATGGTAGAGCTCTGCAAGGTAAACCTGTGAAAAAGAAACATGCTAGTAAACTGAGCCCTCGGTATCAAGGCTTGCACTCATGAAACTTCTTTCTGTACCACATCTCCCATCCTTATCATCCCAAGATTGCTCTACCCCATGCATATTTTAAGATTAACTGAGAAAACCAAAAACTAATTTTTCCAGGCCTTCTTAGAAATGACACCCTAATGTTTAACTTTCTTTGTTTCAACAGGTATAAAAGCTGTGAGTAAAACTCTTAGCAGGAAGGCAGATTTGAGACACCCCTGTCTCTTCCTGTCTTTCTGCAGGTATTAATAAACCTGCTTTGTGTCACGACCATCCTGGTGTGGACTCCAATTGATCTGCTCTGGACAAGAACCCAGAGTGACTCCTGAGGGATTTCCTTCAGATTCAATGAAAATCCTAGAAAAGAATAAGTCACAACAATGATTACTGTCCTTTCTCCAAAAATTAAATAAAATCAGGCAAATAAAAACAAACAAAGCAATACAGAAATAAAGGGGAGGAAGGGAAGGAAGGGAAGGAAGGGATGGAAAGAAGGAGGGAGGGAGAGAGGGAGGGAAGGAGGGAGGGAGGGAGGGAAGGAAGGACCATCTTGGGATGAAGAACCACATTATATTATGACCATACAACCATCCAGAACAAGATTTCCCATTAAGAATGGGCATAGAAGTTGGACAATTCAAAGATCACCCAATTTTGAATGAAAGGTTTTTCCTATCCCTAGTTTGAAATAAGATAAATGACGCTATAGAATAAATTAAATTTTTGTAAGCTCTTCTTTATTTTTCAGCTGTGAATATAGCTACTTTTATTTTGTTAAACATTTTACCAAGAAAAGTCTAGAAAAGATGTTAAGCATTAAAAGCTGTAGTAACCAATTATTTCTCTTGCAGCAAAAGGTGAAAAAATAAATGAAATAAATAGAATAATTAAAAATAAAAATCGCTAGCAAACAGTTCGAAAATCATAACAGACATCACAACTCACGTGATCTCATTCTCTTCCTCACTCCAAAGTAAGCACATTCCATGAGGCATTGGTGTTTAATTAAGCACAATTTCCAAAAGCTGGATCAGGGCCCACCAGACATATAAATGAAATATACTTAGGACCATAAAGATTTACTAATAATATACAACTATAAGGTAAAAGTCCTTTTATAACAGAATATTAGGTTAGCTGGAATCCAATTTATGAAAAAAACCTGCTGTATATGCTCATTAGTAAGCAATAATGCATATCTGTTCCACCCTGACACAAAATCTCTCAGGTTCCTTTATGTTTCTTTTAAATAAGTATCATGAAACATTAATAGAGGTGCTCTCCTAGGTCTCGATTCAAATGTTTCTTGATTTGTAGAATTCATTAACAAAATCAAGAAAATTTTCTTTTGCTAGTATTACAGAGTGGGGCAAAGATGCCAACACTTGCTTTGTGAAAAATGTGCATAATGGTGTTTAAAACTACGGCTTTTTTTTAGGGGGGGTGAGGGGCTTGTCAAAATCAGAAATAAGCTCTTCTTCTCAAGGTTAGGCCTATTAACAAGCACTAAGATGGATGTTTCAGCATAAAGGAGACAGAAACCAGTTAAAGGATTATTCTACTCTTTCCTTTATTCCTTCCCCTAGGGCGATACTTTTAAAAATGTGATATATTTCATGTTGCTTTTCAGCCCTCCGTTGAAGAGGGGAGTTTCTGAGCAATCCAGCCCCCTCCTCTCTCACTCCTGGCACGTGGGGCAGACACAGAAAGCACAGTCTGCAGCCTACGCCATTTGAGGGCACAACCAGGGAAGGGGCTTCATCAAAGGTAAGAGATATTCTGACCACTTTATTACACTCTCTGGAACAAAAATAGCCAATCCTAACTTACTTCCTCATCTGAGGCAGGTTCAGTAGGCGTCTCCTTTTCCAATAGCAACGTTCAATAGCAAACAAACCTGATTTCTCAAAAAAAAATATTTCTCACAGGAATTTTATAAGCACTATATGTTCCACTTGTTATATATTATTTTCTGGGAAAGACGTACACAGATAATAGTTTGATTGTGAGGCTTGCTTATGACTAATATCTGTTCCCTTAAGACCCTGCTAGTTCACACTTTGGTGAGTTTGGGGAAATATTAAGCCAACAAAGGGAAATTTGAGTATGGGTCTTTCAGAACAAAACACAAATTTCCTTTTTCTACTGGGACAGAAATTCAAGTTTTCACACATATATTGACACCTGCTAAATTCACCCTCACCTGACAAGAGCAGTGGCATGTTAAGGAACAGTTTGAGTTATAGAACTACATGTTGAAAGAAAAACAATTTCTCTATTTTGAAATCTCAAGAAACACGAATGACCAAGAGAGAAGGTGACAATTATCTCAGGGAAACTTGTGTTTAGTAAGACATAATAACTGTTTGTAATTAATATATACTTAATTTATCAGCATTGTTTCTCTACCCACAAAGAGTTAAGACACAATATCTACATATAAAGCATTTTGTAAGTGTTTAAAAATAGTCTTGTGGTCTTAACTCTTACAAAATGCCCACTCTAAACAGTTTATATTGTTTATTCACGGACATTGTATTTCATATTTCCATAAGAATAAGGTATATGCTACAGTAATACCATTTTGTGTAAATTTTGGAAACAGAAGCTCAGAAGATTGAGTTCTTAGAATCACACAATTGTGACAAAATTTGAATCTAGTCTTTCTGCCTCTAATATCCTATGCTATTCTATCTTGATTATTTACATCCAATTTAATAAGTCATTATATTAGAAATATTATGGTGTATATGTGGCATACTTATCAGTTAGGACACAATTTCTAACCTCAAATAACATACCTGCATACACTAGTCAGTCAGCAAACACTTATCCAGTACTACTATGTGTCAAACAATATTTTATGTAAAAACAGTGAACATGAAAAATCTCTTCTTATTGAGCTGCCATTCTAGGGAGAGAGGAGCAAAAGATGAATACATCAAAATACATAAATAAGTTCAAGTACTGAAAATTCTTAAGGAGATATATTAGGTTACAGTGAGTGAGCACAGTGAGTGGCTGTTTTAGAAAGGAGGGTTGGGGAAGGCCTCTTTGAAGAAATGTCACTTGGGTTGAGACCTGATTGAAGAGATGGACACTTAATGGACACATCAAATTTGAAATACCTATTAGACCTCCAAGTAAGGATATCAAATTAGAAGTTGGATATGTGAGTGTGGAACTTAGGAGAATAATTCGATTTAGAAATACAAATTGAGGGTCAAGATGAAATAAATGGGAATGCCATTTCCTGATACTTGCAAGGAACTAGAGAGGCAATATTTACAAAGATATATCTTTTGGTGATTATTTCTAAAAAGATACAAAATTGAGGTAAAAATCCTCCACTTTCAAGGAAAACTATACTTTTGAAAGTAACAACTTAATAGACTCATACTATGAATTTACACTAGTATTTGGATATAATTTCTTATTTGCAAATAATGCAAACATGGTGCTGCTTGCTTTAATGATATAACTTTCTGTAAATCTTTCTAAACTGGGATAGAAGGTAGTATACAGGCATGATATATTATTTGATTTTATCTCTTAGAAAAAAAGAGCCATGGCACAAACGTTAAAATGACTCCTATAGAAAATCAAGCTTCTTGATATTACCCACTAAAGCATTGAAATACTAGGTATCAGCAGCACTAGAACCAATCACAATCAAACGGATTATTTGATCTTCAAAAGATTTATTCCAATTTGAAAAGTTGATTACAAAAATGTTCTACCAAATAAAATGCTTCAGGTGTAGTGATTTATTTTTAATCCAAAAGGGCCCATACACACACACACACACACACACACACACCAGTATATTTCTGATTTTTAAAAAGTCAATACATGTAAATAATTTAAAAGAAAAGATTTGGTATCTGACATTTTCTCAACAAACTCCATCAGAATATTTTAAGAGTATCTTTTCAGCTTGAACTCAATACAGCACAAAAATGTTCATGGGCTTCTTTTGCAATCCCAAACTGGTTGTTTCCCAGTATCTTGGAATTACACTTCATCTTATTACCAGTTTTTACTTGAATTCTTTGAGGAATTGTATGAATTTGCTTTTGTTTCTTTGCTAAGAATAGCTTAACCTTGAAATTCTTATAAGACAAGACAAAGGCAAAAACTGAGTGTACTCACTAAAATGGAGGAGAAATGAAAAGAGGCTAAGTTATATTTTATTTATCATAGTTTTTTTCCCATAAGAGTTTATTTTATTTGAGTTTACTGATCAACCAAGCAGATAGTCAAGTAGCTGATTTTAATGATTTTTCATAAAGAGATGAGTTTTTAAAGTAATATAACTGGTTAGTACAATGATTGTTTAGAAAGAGAAAAGAGCTCTACTGAAGCTTTAGGTAAAAAAAAAAAAAAAGAAAGTGAAAATAGTGTAAACCTCACCCATATTAAAGACAAGATATTGAAAATTATAAAATTATAAAATTCCTCCCATAAAGTATAAATTGTGATATTAATAATTTCTAATATTCTCCCTTCTGCATAAATACCTTATCTTTAATTAAAATCCCAGTGGGGGTTATTTGTAGCACTACTGCACTCCAGTGACTATTTTAAAGGATGCATATCTGGAATGGAAGCAAGAGCACTAGATCACACAAAGATCAGGAAACCTCCAAATCCCCCAAGAAAGAGAATATATATCAATGTTGCCTGGGACATAGTAATCAAGAACAACTCAATCAATAGTCTCTTTTATTCAAAAAGTTTACAAACTGATTCCACTTTTTCCTCAATGGGGCAAAATAAATAAATTCATTATAATAGTATCTAATTCCACCCCATAAATGCAAAACAGTTTTAAAAACACAATTCTCAACATAGTATTCAAGGCCCTCCATGATAGGCCACAAATCTCCACTTCTCCCCCAGAAATCCCCTTTGTGTACTTTCTGTCAGTCAAACTGCAAAAATCTTTATTCTTCCAAATATGGCTTTGTCTGTTATCTTATTCCACCCCATCTCCAAATACTACACACACCAAGGCCTATTTCACAGACTACCTCTTCCTTATGAATGTCAATGACCTCCTTGAATGTTTTTATTTGATTTGGGCAGGCACACAGAGACACACACAAACACATACTTTCACACTGTCTCTCTCTCACACACATAATCTCTCTCACTCTTTCTCTTACACATGCACACATAGATACACACATGCACATGCTGCATGCTTTGAATTTCCACTGCACTCTTCTACCACTCTCAGAGCACTAATCACTTTCAAATCATGTAGGCATTCTATACTCATTTTATCTATTCCAAGTAGGCAAGAAGCTTCTTGAGGGCTCGTCCAATGATTTACTCAGAGGATGAAATGGTGGCAGAGGAAACATTGGAATAGGGGTCAGAAGACTCGTGTTTGGAATGCAAATGTGCCACCTACTAGCAGTTTAACTTCTCTCTCTAAATTTCTCTTCATTCATCTGTAAAATGAATGTAACAGAAATTACTTTGTAGTGTGATCAGAAGGTTTAAACTGATAAAGTATGAGAATCCTTCTGGGGTACAAAGGAGAATGTTTCGTAAAATGTTACTATTATACATCAAATGTTTCTATTATACATCACCTAGAATGTACCCATTATTAACATTCAAACATAGTAAGTGTTTGAAAGATATTTTTGTATTCCTATCACATTGAAGAAAGGAAGACATGAAATATCATAAAACAATTGTAAATTTATAGTAAGTCCGGATATAATTGGAGACCAGGCAAGCAGGACAAAGGTCTCAAAGATACACAAGTGACCCTCCGGCTGCTTTAGCTATAGTCATCCTTATTATACTAATGCTATATTAGTATAAGGAGATAAGCCATAAGCAAATGAAGCAAAATGTAATCAGGAAAGGAAAAACATATGTTCTAGCTAGCTTTGGAAGGTCTAGGTGGAATTTGGGCCAGATTTCTCCAGTGGATTGAAGCTGCCATTACATTAACCCCTGACAGAAGTAACCTTTCCTGATTTATTAAAGGTTCTATTTCCCTAGTTGTAAAACTCCATCCCTTTTGTATTAATAGGAAACTTATCTCACCTTACTTAGTAATGAGACTATTAGATGCTCTAATCCCAAGACACAGCTTAGATCCTGTTTTTGTCTTTCCCTTTAGAACTAGAATAAACTGGTTCTGTTCACAAGGACATGGGCAGTTAAGATATGGACGTCACTTGAAGAATGTTGAGTAAGACTGTGGGTTGTAGTCCCACCTCGACCAAGTCCTCCTGTTTGTCAGATACAGACCCTGAGGCTTATAGTCAGTAACAGAAGTACTCATACTGGTTTGGCTTTCTGGTTTCAATTTCTTATTAGAACCTATAAAATTTATTTTTAAAGTACTGAAAAAAAGAAATTTTAATTATGGGAAATGTTAATAACACCAGCAATAATTGCTGCAGTCCCTAAATTATTTTAAATAATTGGTCTACATTCAGTTATAAACCAATGAAGAAGAAAAGAATATTTCTTTGTACTACTGCTTAACCTCAATAGAATTTAGAATGTGGAGAACAATGGCCCACAGACAGGTCTCGTAACCATGACACTATTTGGCTGTTAGAGTTACCTTGTAAGAAAGAGGAAAAAGGGAGTGCAATACCTTATGTTCAATGTTTCATGTATTCATTTTAAAATAAGTGTCTCCATCTCCTGGTCAAGAAAGAACGATCTCCCCCACCTCATACCTATCAGGGTACTCTACTTGGCTGGAGAGCTTCTTAGTCCCAGGTGGGGCAATTTCCTTTGAGACAACTTCCAATTGAAATTAATGATCAATATAGCCCAAGAAGATTTGCCTATGTACACTCTCCTTTCTACACTTAAGAATTACATAATTGGAAAAATAACGTGCCTTAATTTCAAGATGACCCCAAGAAAATTTTAAAAAATTATTTGTTTCTAATTTGCTATTCGTAATCCTACCTGGGCAGACAACCAAGCACTTTTTTTTTTAAGATTTATTTTTCTATTTATTATACACCCCCCCCCTTCTGCTTGTTCTTGCTGTGTTCATTTTTCTTTGCATTCTTCCTTGTCCGCTTTTCTCCCCCAGCTGGGGCAACCAGCCGAGCCAGCTCACCGGCGCGGTGGCCCACCTGCTCGCGGGGTCTCACCCTTGCTCGCGGGGGCTTGCCTTTGTCCATGGGGGCTTGCCTTTGCCCACGGGGGCTTGCCTTTTTTGCCCACGGGGGCTTGTCTTTTTTGCCCGCGGCAGCATGCCCTGCCCGCGTTGCCTTGCCTTCTCCAGGTGGTCTGCCCGTTCGAGGAGGCCCCGGGGACCGAACCCGGGGCCTCCCAACAACCAAGCACTTTTAAATACTATCATGCCTGAGGAGCATAGGATGGTCCTCAAAAAAGCTAGGCAAGAGGCTGGCTGGTAAACTACATAACAGCCTAACAGTCCATTCCAGCTGCCAGGAGCTTTGGCTGTTCCTAAACAGAGCCTCATTAATATTTAAATGACCATGAAGATCGAATCAAGGTAGTTCATTATAAAGGGTGTATAATTGTTGGAATTCAAAAAGGGTTCCTGAAACCAAAAATTTAAAGAAGGTTCACAAAATTCAACAAAAAGCAAATGAAACTTCCTCTGTTTTTCTTGGGGGGAAAAAAGCCATCAAAGTAGCCAGAATGGCTTAAAGCCATTCAGAGAAATTTGGTTCTAATAGAACATGAAATAAAGCAATTGAAAACTTTTCAGCTAGAAGAAACCTGACAAAATCACTGTTTAACTAAGACATGTTTTCTTTCCTTAAAGGAGAAACTAAATTAGTGAGACTAGAGATATGGATAAGAGTAAGGAAGTTCTTGGTGCCGTCACCCAGCCATCAGGTTCTGTATCATGAGAGGAAAATGATCCTTCCTTCTCCTAAGTTTGCACCAATACATAAGGCAACCCTATGAAAAAGTTTGATCATCTAGGCAGTGTTCAAACATACATGAAGGCACAAAAGTTCATTATTAATGTGTCAATATACAGAGACATTCCTCCTCCTGTGCCCATGAAAGAAAATTCTAGCTTATTCTATTCAGTCTCTCCCATCCTGCCCTACTTGGAAGGTCCAAAGGGTTGTTTGGGGACTTTTCAATTGAAAAAAGTAGGGAGAGGAGGCAAAAGTCTGCAGAGAAGGAGGAGGTTTTCAGAAGAATTCAGAACACATCATGCTTTGCATGAATGAAAGGAAAAATGATTTAAAAATTATTGCTGAGATGAACAAAATCATTGCCTTTCTTGGTATTTGAGAAATACAAGGGGGAAACTGGGTTTTTATGAAAATTTGGGGGGTATAGTTTTTTTTTATCACAACACGAGTCTGAGACTAAATTTTAATGATATTGAATTGCCAACTTCAAGGAAGAAACTAGCATATCACCTTAAACTTTGATTAGCCTCCCATAAATGATCCTAACTGAAAAACATTCTCTAAAGAAAGGAAAATATCCTGATCTGAGATATGTTGACAAAAGAAGTCTCCAAATTAGGAAATTTTTCTCTGTAAATCAAGAAAATGAAATTTAATAAATAATATTGATATTGTATACAAATAGAGAAAACTCAAGCATACTGATAAACTTTTTGCCTGTAGCCAATAAAGCAGCTGGTGAGAAGATGACCCATTTAAATCATAGCCCATGCCAACATTCTATTCTATAAAGAAACATATGTATTTCACAAAGACATTATACATTCTGTTTTTTAAAAAGATTTTTTATTCTAAGCACATAAGGCTACTGTGGCAGCTTAATATAGTTATGAATTCCAAAAATAGATATGGATTATGCTTGTAAACTGGTCTGTTCCTCTGGGGGTGATTAAGTTATGATTAGTGCTTTGATTGGGCCATGTCAGTAGGACATTGAGTCTCTGCCCATCAAGGGGCAGGGACTCAGAGATAAAACTACATGGCAGAGCAGAGGAGTTCTGATGTTGGAGTTCTGATGAGGAGTCTTGAGCTGGAGCCCCGGGAGTAAGCATACAGAGGAGCTTGGTCATGAGGAAAGAGAAAAGGCCCTGGGAAAAGAAGCAAGCCATTCGCCTAATAGTCTACAGCTGGGCTTGTGGAGATCCAAGAGTAGCTGGGCCGATAGAGAGGCAAGCCCTGAGAAGAGAGGAACCCAGGAAACCTGAACCCTTACAGACATTGGCAGCCATCTTGCTCCAACCCGTGGCAAACTTTGGTGAGGGAGATAACTTGTACTTTATGGCCTGGTAACTGTAAGCTTCTACCCCAAATAAATACCCTTTATAAAAACCAACTGATTTCTGGTATTTTGCGTCAGCACCCCTTTGGCTGATTAAAACAGCTACATGTAAGAGATTTTCCTAGCAAAGTTGGTTTCACACTTGTAGAGTTTTATTAACTATTTCAGATGAGAAATTGACAACAACTCTATGAACATAATTGTTTCCTTTTTTTCCCCACTTGCCTATCGGCTTGCATGAACACATAAAATACCAAAAAGATCCCCAACCCAGCCCTAGTTGCAGGATAAAGGAAAAAGTACCAAAGATTTACTGTTTTCTCTGAGGACTTTATGCTAGGGCCCCAAAAAAGGACCCAACATCTCAACTTCCCACATCCATTGTTCCCCATGCAGTGTCCAGGTGATGCACTGGACATTTTGCATATGAATGGATGTAAAAAAGGAAGGAGATGCTGTAAGAGCAAGTGCCCTCAAAGCAGTCAAGTATCTAAATTCTTATTAAAATTCTCCATTATAAACTGTAACCCACCAACGGCAATCATTGACCATCCGTTGGGCTTAATGAACTAACGATAAAAATTATTTTGAACTTAATTAGACTTCAATGAGAATGTTTCTTAGGAATGAACAAATTACAAGTTTCACTAAATACCATGTTCCCCATTTTGACTCTCCAGTGAGTCTTTCTTTAAACCTCAGATACTGATTCATCAAATCAGGAATACTTAATGGGCTCTCTAATATCTCTAATTCCTCCTTTCTCCCATATTTCTGATTACTAGCAAATACAGAAATTGTCTGAAACAGGCTAGATAGAGTGAATAAAACTCCTTGAAGTTGTTCCCCACCCCCACCTAAAAGAAAGATAAAGCCAGCAAATTTTGTCTTTTTCCTCAAAATAAAGAAAATGAAAAAAAGAGGACAGGTTTTCACCTTTGTTAAAGGTGGGATCTTAATAACTAAATTTAGTAGAATATCTTCATTTAGGCTAATAATATTATAATTACAATCTTCCCTGCTTTGAGGAGAACCAAGCAGCCTATCTGTCCACTCAATTTAATTTGGCAAACATTCACGAAGTGTCTTTAGAGAAAATATACTCTGCTGAACACTGTGGATGATTTAGAAAATAGAGATATGCATTCCTTTTCTAATTGTAGAAATAAGACATGTTTATAAACAATTTTATTTCAAGGCTGAATGTGTCAAGAGGCATAAAAAAAGTCACATGGATGGTTCAAAAGATAAAAGCATTCATATCCATTTGCAGTGAACATATCCTGTCACTATAGTTATGCATTAGGGCATGTGATTTCAGATCAATTTCTTTTACTAGGGAGCATTAACAAAAAAAAAAAAAAATGAGTGTACATTGGTTATTAAAGTTCAATTTATGAGCTGAGCCCTAGATCTAGAAAAATTGGATCAAGGGGCAGCCAAGTTTTGTTCTGGGCTCTAGGATAAAGAAGAAATGCTTGAGTCTAGAAAAACCTGGGAGACCAATTTAAAGGGTTATAATGGACAGCGTTGGGCATTGAGCAAGGTGGCTTGTAATAACATAAAAAGTTGCATTGTGAAAACGACAGGGGAAGATGACGATGGACTACCAGGTAGAGCTAGAATGCTCTCACAAAAACAATGGAGAGAGAGCCAAAAGCTGTCCAAGGGACCTGCTTTTGGGATCAACAGACCAGGACAGTGCTATCCAACCCCCAGGAAGGTTAGGGAGAGACAGACGAAGAAGCCAAAACAACAAATGTGAGTTACCAATTCCCCGTGGCTTCCAGGAAGGCCTCCCTTCCCTCATCCCCAAGATGAGGGGTAAAACATCTGGCTCATTGCAGTCAACTGAGAGGGGAGTAGACATCTTCCCCCATGCCTCCCTGTCAGCTGTTTCAAGGGGAAAAGATAGGGGAGGTTGGAGTGCTTTTCTTCAGTGAATTCAGCCAACAGAGCCTGCTTTGAATCTCCAATCTGGAGATTCAACACAGGAACACAGGAAAGCTGAGACTGAAACACCTCCATGGAAAGGTGTGTTGACTAGCACCATCTGCTGGCCAGTCTGGAAATTGCATCGACAAAAACTACGCCCTCTCTGTATCCAACCCCTGGAAGAAAATCTGTGCCCCACTTGTGAGTCCCTGGCCTGATTTTGAAAACTTAAGCTCAGCAATTTTATTATTTATTATTTTTTATTTTATTAATTTATTTTTAATATACATAGATTCCATAAATGTTACACAAAAATTATAGGTGTACCCATATGCCCCACCTCCCACACCTCCCACAACCTCCCACATATATATTCTTCATTGGTGTGGCACATCAGCCGCAATAGACACATACATCCTGGGGCCCTGCCACCAAGCATGGACCATAGTTCACATTGTAGACCACACTCTCTCCCACACAGTTCTGCATGTTATATGATGATACAGAATGGCCTATATCCGTCATTGCAATGTCACTCAGGATAATTCCCAAGTCCCGAAAAAGCCCCTCTACTACAACTGCTTTTCCCATTCCCTGCCCCCAAAGCGTCCAGTGACCACTGCCTCCACATAACGTTGTAATTTCTTCCATTGCATGAATCACAATAAAGCTATAACAGGATACTAGTAAGTCCACTCTAGTCCATAGCTCTTCCCCCAATCCTGAGGAGTCTGGGATGCTGATGTCCCCTCCACTCAGCAATTTTAAAGACAGGGAATAAGTTAAACCAAATATTGCAGAAGAGCTGTGGGGGGAAAAAGCAATAGGCAAGAGAGAGAAATTAGCCATCAGTGTAAATTCACCAACATATTCAGATGCCTAAACATCAGCAAAAAATTATAAGCCATACTAGGAAGCAGGAAGAGATGGCCCAGCCAAAAGAACAAACCAAATATCCTGAAGAGATACCAAATTTAATACAATTAATTAGTGATAATCACACAACTCTCCTAAATCACTTCAACAAATTTAAAGAAAATATGACTAAAAAAATAAAGGTTATTAAGAAGACACTGGGAGAGCATAAAGAACAACTTGAAAACCTGCAAAGAAAAGTAACAGACCTTATGGAAATGAAAGACATGATGGATGAGATTAAAAATACATTAGAGGGGGACAAATGTGGCTCAAATTGTTGTGCTCAAATGGGTTTGATCCCTGGGACCTCCCGTTAAAAATAAAAAAATAAAAATAAATTTTAAAAAATACAGTAGAGGCACATAAGAGCAGATCTGAATTGCTTGAAGACAGAATGAGTGATTTCAAAGACAGAACATCTGACCTGGAAATGACAGGAGAATAGAAAGAGAAGAGAATGGAATAAATGGAACAGAATTGAATGACAACGTGAAACACACAAACATTCACATTGTTGGTGTCCCAGAAGGAGAAGAGAATGGAAAGGGGGCAGAAAGAATACTTGAGGAAATAATGACCAAAACCTTCTCAACCCTTATGAAGTACATAAATATCAATATCCAAGAAGGTCAACACACCCCAAACAGAATAAATAGGAACAGACCTACCTGGACACCTGCTATTCAGAATGACAAATATCAGAGATAAAGAGAGGATTCTGAAAGCAGCAAGAGAAAAGCAAAGCATTACATACAAGGGAAACTCAATAAGATTAAGTGCTAACCTCTCATAAGAAACCATGGAGAAGAAAGTGGTATGATGTACTTAAGGTGCTGAAAGAGAAAAACTGCCAGTCAAGAATTCTGTATCCAGCAAAGCTGTCCTTCAAAAATAAGGGTGAGTTCAAAGTCTTCACAGACAAACAAAAACTGATAGAATATGTTGCCAAAGGACCAGATTTGCAAGAGATACTAAATGTGATGCTGCAGCCTGAAAGGAAAAGACAAGGGCAAGATATTTGGAGAAGAGTTTAGAAATGAAGATTCTAAACTAAACTAACGGATAAGAAGACAGACAATAAAATGATATGACCACAGAGAATTGAAGAACAAAATGGATGAAATAAGTATGACTTTACAGTAATACACTGAATGTTAATGGATTGAACTCCCAAATCAAAAAACATAGATTGATAGAATGGATAAAAAATATGAACCGTCTATATGTTGTCTACAAGAGACTCACCTGAGATGTAAGGGCACAACCAGGTAAAAATTGAAAGGTTGGAAAAAGGTACTACATGCAAATAGTAACCAAAAAAGAGCTGGAGTAGACCAGATAAATATAAAATAACATTACAGTATATGAACAATAATTATTTCAGTGTAACTGGCAAATTGATCCTGTGGTCAGTATTCTGTAATTATTTTCATACAAAATAAACACTTACTTTTAAGTGAGTAGGACTGGAGAAGAGATATATTTTTGGGTACTGCATTTTTCTTTACCCCTTTCTTATTCATACTCTTTCATTAAAATAATCTATCTGGATCAATAATGATTTAGTATGACTACTGTTGAACAAAATTTTGAGTTTTTCTGCCTCATAAAATTATGAGTTGGCAAATTGTTATCTGCTATAATTCATTCCAATAAGTTGTGAAAATTTTCCAAACAGGAATTTGATTATTTAGAAAGAATTATGGCCTAAATGGAAATTAAATAACTAAACCAATAATTTGGTTCATTTTAGAGATTGTTATGTCCAATAGTTAGAGCTATAATATAAAAATTAGAATTAGAATTAATTTCTATTATATTTGAATTATTATTTACAGTTATAAACACTTATTCCTATGCTATCTAGTGTTTATAATTGATTATATTAAATCTGACCTGGCCTTGTAGTCTCTTTTAAAATTTGCAGTTTCCTTCAATCTATTTTTCTACTTATGATACAATTTTACAATAAAGGACTTTAAAAAAAAAGAACCCTTAGTCTAGATAATCTATTTATTGATGAGAGTGGTGTATTGAAACCTTCAATTATTATTGTAGAGGTGTCTATTTCTCTTTTCATTTTTCCCACTGTTTGTCTCATGTATTTGGTGGCACCATGATTAGGTACATAAATATTTATGATTGTTATTTCTTTGTGGTTTGCCTCTTTTATTAATAAATAATGTCCAACTTTAAAACAAAAAAAAAGTTATATTGTCAAACTAGATTCACAATGATCAGAGATCTTACCCAGAATCAAACCACACTAGAAATTTCAAGGAGACAGGAAATCATGAGACAAGGGAAGCATGGAGAAGTTTGGGTTGCCAATGCCACTCCCCATCTTCTTTTATGCTACATTGGTACATGCCCTGATCTAGAATTAACATTTGAGCTTTAAGCGGTACATGCAGAAGAATTACTTCCATAAAAAGGGAGCTATCTCTGTCATGAAACGTCTCCATTCTGTCCATTGATGATTACATAGCTTATGTGATATCTTCCAGATAGCCATGCTCCATGAATTCATAGACATCCAGGTTTATTTAAAATAAGCAATCCTAAACAGACTAGATACATGTGCTGAAAGTACTCTATGGATAAAAATTCTCCTGCTAGTAAATTACCATTACTGCACTTGCCAGGAGATCTATCTCTAGCATATTTACAAGGGGTTTTGAGGAGATATCTTTTTGCCCATAGGCATCCCCCAGCAAAGGAAGAAAATGGCTTGCATGTTTGAGGCTAACATTTTCCTTTCCGGTTTGCACTCTGACTACAGTCAACATCTCCCTGACATATAGTTCTTAAGCATCTTTTTACTATTTGTCTTGAAATATTTTATACAGAAGTGTATTAGTCAGCCACAGGGGTGCCTTTTGAAATATACCAAAAATAGGTTGGTCTTTATAAAGGGTATTTATTTGGGGTAGAAGCTTACAGTTACCAGGCCACAAAGCATAAATTTCTTCCCTCACCAAAGTCCACATGTTGGAGCAAGACAGCTGCAGACATCTCTAGGGTTCAGGCTTCTGGGTTCCTCTGTTCCCGGGGCTGCGTTTCTCTCCAGGCT
>PVKH010009504.1:0-18778 GCA_004027955.1 Chaetophractus vellerosus
GTAAAAACAGAAGTCATCAGCTTTTTTCCAATCCTATTTCCCCTTATTTCACATCTCACAGAATGTCTGGCTAGCTGCCTTGACCTGAAATCTGGGCCTCTGCTTCTCCTCTCTTCTTTTCCACATATCAAATGTCTTTCAAGTTCAGTTGCTTTCTTCAATTTCACCACTACTGCCCTGGTGCACATCTTTATAGTTTGTTCTCCTAGATTACTGAAATAGTTTCTTTTTTCCCTTCAGAACTGTTCTTCTTGTTTCTCACAGTGTAAACCAGAGATCATCTGCATCAGAATCCCCTGGGGAGCTTGCAGATGCCTGGACCCAGCCCAGACCTAGTAAAACAGAATTACAGGTCATTAGTGTGCACACTTAAGTCCGAGAACCGCTGCTAGCTGCCCTGGTTTCAGTTTCATATTTTTACCCTAGTAATGTTTCTATAGTACAAATCTGAGGATGACTCTCTTCTGCTTAAAATTACTTAGGGGCTCTACATACACCATAAGGACGCAGTCCCAATCTGTAGCATGGCATTCAAAGCCCTCTCAGACCTGGTTTCTGCCCATCACCATACGGCTTCAGCTCATGGCATCGGTTTGTTTCTCATTCCATGATCCAGTGGAAACATATTACCCGCACACTCTTACTTACCATGTAGTTTCTGCTCCCTGCTTTTTTCCTCAGGCTGCTCCTTCTGCTCAGAACAACCTCCTACTTCCCTCTCTGGTTAACGCCTTCTCGCTCTGGCTAGCTCCTTTGTAACCAACATCCTTTGCAAAACCCGCCCTAAACCCTCTTTCACAGTCCCCATCTCCTCCTCTCCCAGATGGAGTTGGCTCTTCCTCCTAAATGCTCGTTCTGTTTATCTCAGTCTTAGCACACAACACGTTATTCTGAAATGTTCCATTATAGCGTCTATTTTCTTCACCAGACAGCAAAATTCTTTAGGTAAGATTCTATATTTTAGGGTTTTTAATTTTATTTTATAATTCCTAGTGCCTTGTCTAATGGCGATACATTTTAAGTGCTTAATAAATATTGATTCAATATATCCTGTAAGTATTTCAAAAAGCCATAAAAACCTGATATTAAAGAAAGTCAGTCTATTTTGGTGTATTTTGTGCAGTGAGAGATAAAAGATTATCAAATAGATTCTGGATTCAAATTCAAACCATTTGTTCAGTCTGTTTTCTTGTAAGACACGGGGGCTAGATGCTTTACAAATATTTTCGCTAATTCTCAGGATATCCCTGTGCAAGGGAGGAACTATTTTTTTTTAAATATTTATTTTTAATTTATTATATATCCCCCCCTTCTGCTTGCTCTTGCTGTGTGTCCATTCTTCTGTGTTTTTCTATGTCTGCTTCTTGTCTCCCCCCGTCTTTTGCGGCGACACACCGAGTCGGCCCTCTGTGGTGGCGGCTCGCTCCATTCGTGGGTGGCTCCATTTCGTTTTCACAGGTGGCTCTGCTCCATGTTTTGCGGGCAGCAGTCCTCCATGTTTTTGCGGGCTGCTGGCTTCTGCACTTCGCAGGCAGCAGCTCCGCTTTTCACGGGTGACTTTGCCATGCCCGTGGGGGCTCCGCCCTGCCCGTGGCGGCTTTTTGCCTTGCCCATGGCGGCTCTGCCCCGCCCACGGTGGCTTGTCTTTCTCAAGGCTGTCTGCCCACTCGGAGAGGTCCCCGGGAACCGAACCCGGGGCCTCCCATGTGGTACCCCAGCGCGCTCTTTATCCACTGAGCTATCTAGCCGGGCCCATGATATCCCCATTTAATTGAAAGAAAAACAAATTTCAGCTAAGTGACTTGACTGAAGCCACATAGCAATTTGTTGTGGGAAAGAGAATGGGTTGTTTCTAAACTTAGCATGAAAAGAAATCATAGCTTCAAGAAATACATTGAACAAATGTTCACTGCAAACCTACCATGGATCAGATGATGTTGTAGGAGCTGTAAACTTAGAAAGGAAAGAAGAAACAAAATTTCCTGCCCTCATGGAGTTTATAGTGTAGATAGTTGTTTTCATCTCCTTTACAAACTCAGCAGATGCTACTCTAACCAACATTTTGAAACAGAAAACAATTGAGCAGTTGACTCAAGACACCAAAGACAGGAAAAGATGAAAAGAACTGTATGAACATGGGAGTGTTTATTTGTTCCTTCAAGCTTTTTAGATGGTAGCTTGAAATAAGAACATATCGTCATGTACATGTGACTTTAGAGCTAACAAAAGATCATAACCTGAACCCTGAAGTTTATCAGAGAGACTAAGCAATGCCCATGCATGTGATGAAATGCTTAGGGAAAAGCCATAGGGGGAAGGAAAATTGGAAAAGGGCAAAAAGGTGGTGGGAAAATAGAAAATGCAGTGGGGGAAGAGTGAACATGGACTAAGTCACTGGCAAAAGCACCATCTAAGGATCCTCTCCCTGCATCTTGAGGGCAGCAAGTTGCCTCTCCAGATCACTATTGTACAACTCTGAACCCAGTGCATAGCTGATGTCCACCAAGTATATTGGAAATATGACTTTTTGAAAAAAAGCTATTCATTAATTCAAAACCTCTGTAACTGCAATTATATTCTGGCCTTAGCACTAAGTCTTGATCTCTTCCCTTAAAGTATGCATAGACTTTTTAGGGAAAGAAACCTAATCAAATTATTTATTGAAAGAAAAGCAGATAAATACTCTAACAGAGAGATGGACAAAGTACTATGGGAACACTGGAAGGATCTACTTGCTCTGTCTCAGGACGTGAGGAAACCTTCATGGAGAATGTGAAAGTGGCATTTGAGCTGGGAAGGATGTTCAAGGCATGGTTTGGAGACAACCAGTCCTGTTCAGGGAATGATGGATATGTTACTATAGCTAGAGATAGAACACATAGACAGAAAAGGACAGAGACACTTGTGTTGCCTTGTAGGCAAGACTAAAAGTTTGTACTATATCCCAAGACATCTAGGAGGTAGTGGAGCCCACATTAGTCTTCCCTCTGCTCTGCCACAAGAGCTATCATCTTAAAAATTCTAGTTTTATCATGTCAAGCCCCTTCGTCAAAACCACAAAGCACTCTTAACCATCACACTGTATTATGAAGTTTGGGTTTCATACCAATGAAGCTTTTAGATACACACCAACATGGAAGTCCTATTGTGGAGGCACTGGACCATCCAAGTGGCTTCATCCCCTCCTCCTGGTCTCTCTGCCCTTGTGTAATCCTCTCCCCCACTTAATCAAGGTTGGTCTGTGCGACCAATGTAATAGAGAGAGACAATAGCATGCCACTTCCAAGGCTAGGTCATCAAAGGTATTGTTGACTCAGCCATGCTCTCTCTTGCATTATTTACTCTGTGGGGGAAGCTAGTGACCATGTTGTAAGTATACAAAGTAGCCTACGGATAAACCCATGTGGCAAGGAATTGAGGCCTCTTTCCAACAGCCATGGGAGTAAGCCATTTTGGAATAGGGTCTTCCAGCTTCAGTTCAACCTTCAGATGACGTATTCCCTGCCAACATCCAGGCTGCAACTTTATAACAGACCCAGAGCCAAAGCTGACCAGCTAAGCCACTCCCAAATTCTTGCCCCATGCACATTTTAGTATCATAAATATTTGCTATTTTAAGCCACTAAATTTTGAAGTAATTTGGTATGCAGTAATAGATAACTAATATAACCACTGTGCACATAAAGTCAGAAAAGGGACTCCAGAGATTGGGGGGCAGGCACTAAAAATTAGGTTCAACATTTCCCATTAATCCTGAAGAGAGCCATGGAGTCCTTCTCCACTTCTATTGTTCAGATTTGGCACACATGTCAAGACCTTTTTCCTATCCCCAATTCTAAGACATGCATCATCTGGTCCAAGCTTGCATGTCTAGGTCATCATTGAATCTCATCTTCTGACTGCATGCCCATGGCTCTAGCTACTATACTGTACTATCTTCCATTAAAATGACTTAATTTAACCTCTTTAATTTATATAAGATACCCACCCACATGCTAAAGATCAATCATTCAGGTATACTGCTTAAGACAATGGGAGTTAGCCTAAATCCTAATTGTGGTAGAATGAATATGGCCTCCAAAAATATCCAGATCTGAATCCTTGGGTCCTATGAGTGTTACCTTATTATGGCAAAAGGACTTTTAGATAATGACATCGCTAAAGTTAGGGATCTTGAAATGGGGAGATTATCTTGGGTTTTCTCTTGGGCCAATGTAATCCCAAAAGTCCTCCTAAGAGAGAGGCAGAGGGAGATTTGACTACAGAGAGGAGAAGGAGGTGTGACAGCAGAACAGGGGGAGAAGGAGAATACAGGACCACGAGCTAAGGAATGAGGACAGCATACATCCTGGAAAAGGCAAGGAAAAGAGATTCTTCCCTCAAGCCTCCCAGAGGAAGGAGCTATGCTAATATTTTGATTTTGGCCCACTAAGACTAATTTTGGACTTCTAATTTCCAGAACTGTAAGAGAATAAATTTATGTTGCTTGAGTCAACAAATTTGTGGCAATTTGTCATAGCAACCACAGTAAGCTAATATACTCATTTCAGTTCCCACAGGACATAGTTCTGTTAGCTTGTGTAAGACAATAGCTAAGACTTTGTTTTCTCATCTGTAAAGTGGGAATAATAATGTACCTATTTATAGGATTGTTGAGAGAGTTTATAAACTAATCTATGTTAAATGTTCAGTGCAGTACCTGGTATATGGAAAGCACATTATAAAAGTTGGCCATGATTTTGGTCTAGACAGGAAGATAAAGCCATTGTCCTTTTGTCTCTTCCTGAAAAGTTGAGTACTATGTATCCCTTGGAATACAGAAAGGGTTGAATGTTTATTAATTATTCCATTGTCACCATTATATCAGAAACCCTGAAGTCCAGTTGTTTCTTCCTCTCTGATTTAGAGGAATACTATTTTCCATTTTCAGGAGATAGTTTAGAGATTGGTCTTTCTCAAGGGTGTTGACTACAAGATGGGGGAAAGTAAACAGATGGAATTACTGAAAACCCAGAATGAGAGAACTAAAGAGGATTTTGAAATGGTTTCTTTGCCTAGTAACAGCTTTCAGAGAACCCCACAAAAAAAACAGGTGAAAAGGTATCCTATTTACAATGTTCTCTAAGGAGAGAGTATCCATAATCTTGCTTGGTAATTTCCCTTGGGACAAATGAATCCTGTCCTTTATTTTCAAAGAAGACCATACTGATAGCTGAGCATTCTTCCTTACAAAAAAATTGGAATGATTTTTTTTTTTTTGTAAACTGCTTGATGCTGCGTAAAAGTGTCTATTAATAAAAGCTGCTCTAGTGCATCGTCAGGACCTCCAAATGTGGGATGCAGTATAGCTGTATAAATTACTTCTTTTCCTTCTCTTGGGTTAAATTTCAAAAATTTTCTATTATATAAAAAAAATCTTATAATAAATATTTTTACTCATTTTATCCATCCCTACAACGCATTGTTCTATAAATAATTGCATTTTCTATTTTCATACTGATTTACCCTACCTATCTATACTCTGTTGTTTATATGTGTTTGTCACACTGGCATAAATTAAGTGTTCTGAGGTTTCTATCATGAGTCCTACTGGGCAGAAATCTTATAATAAATATTTTTACTCATTTTATCCATCCCTACAACACGTTGTTCTATAAATAATTGCATTTTCTATTTTCATACTGATTTACCCTACCTATCTATACTCTGTTGTTTATATGTGTTTGTCACACTGGCATAGATTGAGTGTTCTGAGGTTTCTATCATGAGTCCTACTGGGCAGAAATGGCATCTATACAATTCTCTTGTATAGTGCTTGGTAGATCATCTCATGCTCTGGATTGTTTTATGATAGAGATGACACTATAAAATGAAGTCAAAGAAGTGTTTTAAAATACATTCTGATGCTATTAGGTTTTCTCTGCGTGGCTTCCCATTTACAGAGGAAAGGACTGGGGATTAACTGTTGTATCATCATGGCAAACAACTGACATAGTTGAAGCCTGTGATTTTCTAAGACTCTACAAAACCCTGGTCCTGTTAGAGCTCACAAGGGGGAAGAAATTAATCTCACTTTTTGGCTTGACTTTGGATGCCAGACTAAGGTCCAAAAAAGGGGCTAAATATCAAGTTCTCTTCCACCCTGGACCTCGGTCCTCAGTCACTGCATCCCAGGTTTGCCCACTACCTTGGCTAGCAGTATGTTAGATAGTGGAACTCAACTTTCCTAATTTGGACTGGATTACTTGATGCATGTTGAACTAGAGAGGTGTTATATCTGACATAAGAGCAAAATCAATCTGAGTAAAGTCGGATAAGCCAGATGTCATTCTTTCTATTACAGCGATTCAACTACATAAATTGGTAATGGAGGCAGACATTTTCTACATTGGCTAATAGAGATGGACAATTATCGTAGAACTAACCTCTAACTTTAGGGGATTCGCTGCCTCACTGGTAACTTCTATGGGTGGCAGTTTAACAGTACCCTTAGGACATCTTCTGTGACAGCTTTAAAGCCACTGCAACTAAGAATAAGCCAGGAAAAACTGGCTTTCCCTCATCTAGATACCCCCACTGTCCAATGTAGGTGAGGACTGAAAAAAGGCATCTCCAGAAGATGATGCTTGACCTCTCTCCAGACAAGAGGCGCAGGCCAGCCTGTTGTTTTCATGGGCAATCGAAATTTAATATGTAACCTGAAACCCTCCAGTTTACTGAACTCAGTTCACAGGTTTTAGGGGAGAAGATGAAACTTTCACTTATCCCTACTCTACACCTGGATAGATACTGTGTGTAATTACTGCAATCCATATCCTGTAGATTTTCATGCATTTTATGTTGATTTAAGAGCAACAATGCTTTTCTACTCCCACAGTAAATACTAAATCCTGTTTATAACAGAAGGACAGTATCACGGGCAACTTACACAGACGGCTCAGATTTCTTTTTTTTTTTTTTTCCTTCTTTCCTTAGAGACACCAAGAATGTGCCTTTGCACAGTTTTGCCAGCATCCCTAAATCATGATTAATTTAAAGGCTTTTCTCTCCTTGCTCAGGCCTGACACAGCAAGTGCTTTTCTGCCACATTGATTTTTCTGTCCTTGCAGATTCAAAGCCAGGGTTGAGTCTTCCTAACAGGGTGAGTTCTCAGACAAGGAAGTTTTGCAACTGAATTTACAGCTGGAGTCAAGCTTGTCAGTGAGTGCCAGAAGGGAAGTGTTGCAATCCCTGGTTAAGTATGCAGTTAATAGTGTTTATCCAAGCAAGTTTGTGATTTCTTCACTCTCTCTAACAAATACACTATTTGTAATACCTATCTTCTCTAATCTAGGTGCTTGAAAAATGTCTCAAACGTGTGTGGGCTGGAATGCCTTTTGTTTTTCTGTAGGTATACTATTTTAACAAGGGCAATCTCTGAGGAACTATCAGAAACTCCTTGCCATCTTCCCAAGTCATCTCTCTGTGCAGTGACCATGATTTAGCCCTGAAGGAAAACTAGGTAATCATTTCAAATAAACATTCTCAAGGATGTTTAGAGGGAACCCAATTGCTAGCATGCATAACACTTCCAGTGCTTGAAAATAGTTATTTTGAGGGTTTTGGAAGTACAATTACAGCAAGTTTGAGGGTAAGCTTTTGGTATTTTCACGTGATAAAAATAATAAGCCAAATTGCAAGCAAATATTTGTATTTGTATGTGTGTATGTGTGAGTGTGAGTGTGTGTGTATGTGTGTGTATGTGTGTGTTCAAAGAGTCCCTCAAGATCTTGTTTCTCACTGCTGTTGCACAGCTGGGTTAAAAACAAGCAAGAGGTAAGTGAGTTGATAAGGGGCATTAAGAGAATGTAAATCTAAGACTGTGAGGTTTCGCTGGGCTAATCTGTCTCTGATGACAGCAAATGTAAGGTCAAGTAATATTTGATCATTAAATAAAAAGGTGGCCCTGAAACCAATACAATTGGTTGTATAAAACTTATTAGGGCACTCAGTGTGACTAATCACCACTGTATTGGGCAGCACAGCTCTTTAGTTCATAGAGTGGACATTTCTCCCTGCTTAGCATTCATCCCCTGCTATTACGCCCATATTTTGGAAACCACCCCATCCCCATTAGTATACTTTTTAACTGGGTGACCAACATCTCAGTTTGCTTGGCACTGAGGAGTTTCCTGGGGCACAGAACTTTTAATGCTAAAACCAGGACAGTCCTGGGGAAACCAGAATGGCTAGTCAACCCACATGTGTTCCAGGCCAGTCCAATCAGCTTATTTTATCCACAAATAACCTGATTGCCAATCATGGGGTTTTGGGGGGAACTGCTGGGAAAAAGAACCTCACTTTCTGCTGTGGTTATTGACCTAGAGTTTCAGCTAGCCTTTTTTTTTTCATTTCATAAATTTCCCAAAGCAATTACTTTCATAGTGAAAAATCACAGTTTTAACATGAAATGCCATACATGTTGCTTTGACATGTATCGTTTCCTTGGTAAGGCCTGCAAAATATGGAACCCTTCATGAATTTGCGTGGCATCCTTGAGCAGGGGCCATGCAAATCTTCTCTGTATCATTCCAGTTTTAGTGATTGTGCTCCTGAAATGAGCACTCAGCTACCCTTCTTGACATCACGAGCGGCTGGTTGAGAATAATACCTATTTTGGATGAAAACAGACTCAGGGAGAAGCTGAGCCCTGGCGACATTTTTAGAGTCCCTGAGGGGACTCTTTCCTGAAGCTACCTTCATTGTGTACTTTTTGGTGAGCCAATACATTCTTTACACCTATCCCCGTTTTGCTTTTGTTTTAAAAAACCATTCAGGTTGGATTCCCATCACATGAAGCTGCACAGTATTGACTAATAAAATACATAAAAAAGGAGGATTGGCAGAAATCTAGTTGAATTCTTCAGGCCCATTGGAAGCATAATCAGAAGTTGTTTACTTTTCACTTATTTAGACGCCTGGAGCTGCCGTGGGATGTGTGTGTGTCCTGCCTCATGCCACCTGGGGACAGTGGATGACTGTGGGGAAGGGGGTTGAGGTCAGGGAAATGGCTGCATGCTGACCAGAGCCTGTAGACTCGTTAAGATTTTTTAAAACTAGGGAACAACGAAGACCTGCTGTCTTACCCTCTATTCTTTCTCCCTCTCTCACTCTATGCCCTTTGTGCTTTGCTCATATTATAATATTTTGCTCTATTGTAATGACTCCCATGATAGACAATAAGCGTTATTTTAAGTACTGGAACAATCTGCACTTTTCTAGATTCCAATTTGTGGACTAGAAACCCTTGGAAGTTTGCAAAGTTGCAAAGTCATACACCTGAAAACTCATTCATCCACTTACTTTTTCTTAATCAATGGGTAGTAAAAGTGGAATCATTAGCATGTGGAAGGATTATGACACTATTGAGCAAGTGTTCAATAGTTGTTATTGAGCTACTAATATGAACCTTGACATGGTCAAGTGTCCTATGTAATCACTTAACATATGTTACAGCACACAATTTAACCTTAACAGCAATGTTACTGTAAGGCTGGCATTATTATCCCTGTTGTTTTGAAGTAGAAAAATGAAATCACATATATGTGTGTGATTTCTATTTCATTTTATTTATTTACTATTTATTTAACAAACTTCAGTTTTAAACTGTTATCTTCTCAAGGAATTTAGTACCTAAAGAGAAAATAGGCTTCTAAGCTTATGACTATACTACCCTCTGTGAAGTATATAAAGAAATGCCACAGAAAGGAGAGAAAGAGCACTTGGCTACAGGGTAGGGGGTGGGGCAGGGGCATGGGAGCAATTAGAGGAGCTCTCGGAAAGCAATGATATCTGAGCTAAACCTGACAGATTAAAGTTTATCTGCTGTATTGCAAATTTCTTTACATTTTTCAGGAGGTATTGCCAACATTTTGGCAAAATGACAATTTTTAATTTTTTTTTTCTGCGTCATGGTAATATATGCTACAGAAATCTGATCTGTGAAGCAAAATAATTGAATTCTCAACCCTAGGTTTGCTACCGAGACTCTTGGGCAAAATCGTTATATGTTTGGGGCTAGAATTTTCCTTACTTGAGAAGTAAGGCAGGCCGATCAGTTCATCTATAATAACATCTCTTCCAAACCTAAGACACTATGAAGACTTCAAATTGTACCTTCCGTTTCCACCTTCCCTGCCCTTCTTTAAGAGGCATCGTCAGGAAACCACAGTTCAGAAGCATCATTACAAATAGGTCTAAATGTAGCTCAGCTTCCAAGGAAAAAATTCATCTCAATTTGTTTTTACCAATATAAAAAATATCCCTATGTGGAGCAGGTGTTGCTCAGTGGTTGAGCACTTGCTTTGCACAGATGAAGTGCTGAGTTCAATCCCCCGTACCACCTAAAAAAATTTTGAGAAAGAAAGAAAGAAAAATCACCCTATTGTAGCTGTTGGGTGTCTTTTCTTTACTCAATCTAGCCTAGGAAGGGGAGGAAAGATTTGGCAAATCAGGTTAATGGAGGCAGAGTTTCACCAGATGCCTCAATCTAACATTATTAAATTCACAATTGAAGAGTAGTGAGTTTCATCAGATATAATTAACCTCCTGCAAGTTACTTTTACAGATCAAAACCAAAACTAAACAAAATAATCCCATACTTTCATATGGATATACTTTGAAACAGAAGAAATTATTCATCCAGAATCAGGATTTTCCAAGGAAATCAGCTGCTTGTTGTATTTAATTCTGTTGTGTCTGGGAAGTTTTATGTATGTTGGTACAGAACCAGATTAGGAGAGAGAGAGTTATTTTACTGTCTGCTGTGTCATGTTCCCTGCAATTTAGTGAAGGTGCTTTATGATAGAAATCATTTTTAAGATGATATGATAAATGAGAGAGTACAAAGGAAGCAAATCTTTATTTGCTATATTGGTGCATTGGATATTTTGGTTTCAAAAAATGCCTTTTTTTTTACATTGGTTTCATTTTTTTATTTAAATGAAAATCTCATGTTTTGTGAATGAAGGTGGAAGTGGAAGAGCTATAAGCAGTTTAAGTAATACACGTTGTCCTTAAAATCCATAGAAGACTCTTTAACCTTCACAAAATGAATATTTTTATTGACTGAAGATTGGAATTGATACTGTACATCTCTGAAGCCCAGCAGTTTTGACCACGTGATGACTTAACAAAAGGTTGCCTACAATGGCTGTTGTGGTGCTTTTCTAGATTCAACTGCTTCTCAAAAGAACACTGCCGCAGAATTCGGCCCCAAATATGAGCTCAATATGGTACACCTTGAAAGTTGTCCAACTCATGGTCAAAGTCAAATACTTTGGGCACATATGTCCAAAGCCAACGTTTCCAACATCTCTTTTCACTAATTATTGGATAACACTAGCATGACCGTTTCTGGTATTTTCCACATAATCTTTGGCACTTTAAATGTGGTCTGTACACTCTTATATTGTACAATGACTGGCACATAAAAGGCAATGGCAGATAGTATCATGTATTAACAGTAATTGTCATAGAACACATCCTGCTTAGTATGATTTCTACTCCTGCTGCTGCTACTACCACTACCATTTATTAAGAACTCAAATCTTTCCCTTTACCAGAAACAAGTATATCTTTAAGGCAGAATTTCCTCTCCATATCTTGCCTCTCCCTTCTTCCTGTCCTTTCTCATCTTCCCTTATACCCACAGCTTTGGCTTAATCTTGCTTGGGTTGTGACAACTCCTGTGAGAAGGCTAATTTTTATCTGGCTGTAAAGCAGAGCAAACTAGTCTTGCAAAACTGTTCAGCCATATATTTTAATCTCTTCATGTTTGGAATTAATCTATACATTGACAACTTGCAAAGCCTTTGAGCAGAGCTTGTACATATGGTACTACCTAATTGTCCCTCCAGTGTCATCAACCCTGTGCTCACCTAACCCCCAAGGCAATATATAACCTGTAGTTGAGAATTTAGGCAGCGTTATTCCTCAGTTTGAATAAAATACCAGATTGGTGTGTAAGAAAAGGTGGCTTGGAGACATGTACTATGAGCCATGAGATTATTTACTATGGGGAGAGCATTGTGAATCCTTTAAAACTTTTGTCTCATACCTTCTGTTTGTTTTTTCCTGAATATTTTCCACTTTCCAATACACCATTTCTATGTGAAAGGAGACAGAATCATATTTGACCTGACTATAAAAGCTGTGCTCTTTAGATCACTCACCTGGAGACTTGGACAGTGGAACAGTCAAGCTTGAACTGAGCTTTGCTCAGCCACTCCCCAGGTCCCCTAACTTGCTGTATAATAAGTTACCCTGACTCATCCCTTTAGGAACTTGGCTAGAGAGAGCAGAAAACCTACCCTTGTTTTTTCTTTCATTCATTCATTAGATGTAAGTTGCAGACATATTAGCTGCAAAGCCCTGTGATTCACAGTGAGGTCCATATCTGGTTCCTGTTGATTGGGACTCCCTCTGTTCAACACATTCCTGCCTTCCCAAGTCACAATCTATTGAGCAAGCTGGGGAAGGAGCATCCTCCTGCCTGCTGGGAACCTCTACTGAATTACAAAAGCTGGGTAAATTGGAATTTAGGCCCCTCCACTCTCCTGCTCCAGATTTGCTTTCTTTCACTCCCTGATCAAACCCTGTGTGCCAACTAAACTGTACTGTCAGTGTCCTCTGATCCACCCTCCTGCACCCTTCCCTGCCTGGGTAACTCATGAAGTTCTCTACACTCAGCTCTCTACACCTAGCCCTCCAGGTCTCCCCACCATCACTGAGGGAAATGCAGGCCTTCTACTTTGAAGGCTTACTTCAAATATACCTTCCTTCCGGCTGGATAAAATGCAAAGAAAGTGACACAAAAGATGATGAACTTTGGAGTCTGAAGAATCTTCTTCTGCATGTGGACTCTGTGGCCAAAGCCCATTGGAATAACCTTATACCATTGGAAAAGTTACTGGAGTTTTCTGAGCCTCAGTTTCTTCAACTGCAAATTGGAGATACTGTAAAATGGTTGTGATTTAGATGAGGTAGTTGACACAAATGTACTCAGTGGGTATTCCACAAATGCCTGTCAGCATCCCTCCTTGGAAACCTCTACTATTAGATTCCACCCTATGTAGCCAAACTGCTTGAGAATAGGCACTATAGCTTATTCACAAAGGGCTTCCCTGCAGCCTAAGCACAGTGCCTTACTCCTAGTAGATGGTCAAGTATAGTTCATGCATTGGTGAATTACCACAAAAATACAAAGGGCCATAGGTCAGTGAAGAGCCGGGCTCAGTGGGGTGAAGAGTGTGCTTGGGTTCCTTAGGCTTTTGCAGAGCTCAGCAAGGTTCTTGAGAGTGCGATGGTTGCAGGGGGAGAGCGCCAGGCTCCATGGGCAAGTTCATGTGATTTAGGGCCTCAGGGTGACCTCTCACTGGGGTCACCCACAGATGAATCAGAAGAGAGAACAGAGACGGGCCAGCTGCTCCTGGCTCTAAACAAGGGGGAGAGACTCAGTCTTCCCGATTAATCTTTGATGATTTATTCTTTGAACATCATTTAAAAGGATCATTTTAAAGTAAATTAATTGAACTCCCATGACCTTTTGCCCTTCTTCCATCATCAAAAGAAACTAGATCTTGAATTTTAAAAAATGCTTGATTTATTTTCTGTGATTTAAAAACTACTAAAGGATCTCAGTCTTTTTTGAAATTCTAAAACTCCAACTTTTTTCAGGAATAAGTTGAAACATCCCAAGTTTGAAGCATCCCAATTTAAATAAATGACTGTTGGGTTAGGGATGTGATAGGCATGGATAAAAGATAAATATGTAATCTAAGGTACACAAAGAAAATTATTGGTTATCTTCAAAATAGCTATTTCCCTTTCTATCATACTGATCCTGACAATATTCTTTAGTTAATTGCTCTCCAACATGACTTGGGTAAATTCTGATTAATATAAACCAGTGATTTCCAAAGTGCAGGTAGAGATTCATTAGTGGCTTGTAAAATCAATTTAGTGGTTGGAATCATGATTTTTGAAAAAGACTAATGGAATAGAGTAGTATAGAAAATAAAATAGAAAAGAAAACATCTGAATGCATTGCATAGCAAGGATGAATTTTTTATGAACCTTTCATTTGTATTTATATATACATGGAGAATGTATTTAGGTGTGTAATGAGTTGGGATATACAATGTACTTTTCACTGTGCTCCTATCATAAAAACTTTGGAAACTGTTGAATTTGTCTGAAATTGTGTGCTTTGTTTGCAAATTGCCCTGCTATATAGCTCTAGCCAATGAGACATGAAGGTAAGTTGGCTGAACAAGAGTGGGTGGGATTGGAGGTTATGGGACAAGAGTGCTTCAATCAAAAATATGTCATGCCTTGAAGCCACAGTTCTTTAATTTCACTGGATGCCGTTGTGTCTGCATGTTCTTTCCGAAATCCCGGCTACCATCTTGCAGTCACAAAACGCCCTCAAGGAAGAGTCTGTTGATCAGAGCAGAATGGAAAGAGGGAAGGTACATGTGTCCTAGGCTCAGTATAAAGCTGCAGTACTTTAATGACTCCTGCCTAATGTACTTGTTGAGCTAGATTCTGAGCAAATTGTTTTGTATGGTTTTACACCAAGAGCTGTATAGCACAAATACAGGACTACAGACCGTTAATCAAAGGCTCTTAAGGCTGTTCTCAACAGCCTACTGTACCTGGTAGGAAACCACTGCTTTCAAAATTGCAACAGCTGTAGATGCTTATTTGTAATATCTTAAAACTTAATCAGCTGCAATTTGGAATTGCTGTGACTACCTGGGAATTTGATCAAAAGAAACATTAAGAAAGTTAAGTCAGGATGACAACCTTTCTTAGCATCATGAAGAAAACAATCGGAAGGCAGCTTAATCGCCATGTTGCCTCTGCCTCTCTAAGGGACAGTTAGGGACTCTGCTACATAACACAAGGCAGATTTGGAACTGGTCACAAAAGAGTCGACAGACAATAACGCTGCACTCTGTATTCCTGGGTTTTGTAACTCATGTAAGGTGTTGTTAGAAGATTTTCTTTTTCAGTTTCCACACATCCTAACATGGGCAGCCACAATCCCAGATCGATGTTCTACAGCATGAACAATAGCATTTTGAGACTCTGAAAGAGGACGCTTTTTCTTTTTAACCTTGTTCATATGTTTTTAAGAGAAGCTTCTGTACAAAAAAAAAAAAAAGTTATTGATTCAGAGCTGCAGGAAGTAGAAGGTAAACAGTAAAAACAGTTTTGAATCCACACAGAAGGCCAGAAGTGTCAACATCAGGCCACCCGGCAGCCTTCAAGAAATGGGTTAGTACCTCATGCTGTGTCTTCAGGGACCCGAAATTCAGGTCCAACTAAAGAATGTCAACTGCAACCTCAGAGGACCTCAGCAGTCTGAAAACACAGCCCCAGCTCTTAAACGTGGCAATGTTACCTTTGTGGTTGGCTTTTAGCTTGCTTTAGCTTGAACGAACAAGTACGCTTGTTTAAAATTTATTTGCTACATTTCTTACCTAAGGGCTACTCTATGTATCTGTCAAAAAAAGGTTTATTGCATCAGATTAAAAAAAAAAGTCTCTAAGATTAAGCAGGGCATAAACATACAAAGGACTTGATCCCAGATCTCTCAGATCTTGCACAGAAGTGATAGGAATTGATGCTTGCTTGTTTTAATATCTCAGGGGATATTTCAGGGGATCTGCTGACTTTACTTCCACAGTCTACTTGAAGATATGTATATATCTGATGTAAAATTTTATTTCAGATAAACACCACCTTAACTTTTTTTAAAAAAATTAACATTTTCACTAATTTAGGAAAAATTATCACAGTGAACTAGCGGTATATGTTTTAAGATGCATTTCCTTATCATCAACTATTTGAATACCATCTTCACAATTTTTGTCATATCAACATACCACCCTACTGCTATTTACATAATTTTAAATGAATCTTTTTATAAATATAGCTGTAACTTTATTTAACTTCACCCTGAAGATCTAATGTAATGTATATGTGTTTTTATATATATACATATATACGCACACATTTTTCTGAATGTGCATTAAAATAAAGATAAAATCATCAAAATAGAAAACAAACTCATTCATCTACCTTGTAAAACCATCCTGCATTTCAGCAGTTTTTGAAGTTCCCTTTGGAAAATCTGGCTTGCGTATTAAGGTCTTTTTGTTCTGTATGTTTCTAAAAGATACCAGCTCAAAACTTCTACCTTTCTTTACTTCAGGGGTTCTTAACCAGGGGTCCACAGGGTCTGTGGAATGATTTCAGTGGGTCAGTGAGTTTGAATTGAAAAAAAATCAACTCCTTATCTTTATTTTCTCTGACTCCTAACTGAAATCTAGCATTTCCTTCAGTTATGAATATATGCAATAAATAAATTACAGTAGTATTCATTTTACCTGACTGGCAAAGGCGTCTGTGAAACAGATAAGGTTAAGAACCCCTGCTTTACTTCTATCCTTATTTAGATCTGCCTTTCATCTTTTCTGTTATGGCATATAACAGACTAATCACCTTGTTCTTTAACCTTTTACTATCAGACTCCCACGATGAGAATCCCCAATCCAACTTTTGGCAAAACCTGCCACATTTAAAGAAGGTCTTTCATTGCATTAGAATATAGTTGAAGGTCATAAGTACCTGTAGAAGGCCATTTTTTTTTATTACAGTTATTGGCTCTGCAGCATCTAGGGACTAGAAATGGAATCTACTGAGATGAGTTTAATGAAGCTGCCAAGGTTGCTCCTATGGACCATTTGCTGGCACGTGGGTGGCTGGTTTCTTCCCCATGACTAGTTCTACAGAGTTGTTTCCTATTCCTCCCCAATATAGTGGATAAGATCGCCAATTTGGAATTAGACCTGGGTTTGAATCTTATCTCTGCCACCTGCAAGCTGTAAACTTATAAGACTTTGGAAATTACTTAACCTCTCTCAGCCTCAGTTTCCCTCTCTGCAAGTAAGACAATGTAGGGAAATTGCTTAGAACAGTGCTTAGCATGAAATCAATTTTCAATTAAGGTATAGTCATCAAGTTAGTGGTATTCTCCAGAATTGCAGTGGGAAGGAAGAAGGGGCAAGGAGGAGGGAAGTGGAGTGGCTTTTCTCCTTTCTTGAAAATAGATGTAGCATAGAATATGCATACAGTTTGAAACAAACATAGGATTATACCTGATGCTTCTCTGGAGCTATTATCTAGTTTAAATTTTTTTTAAAAATTGGACCAGAATTTATTTTCTGAGATATCAGCTAGTATTATATGTGGAATTTACTTAGGAATACCATGCATTTTCATGCTCTGAAATTTAGACTAAGCTTGCTTTATAATGTATTCTGAAATCTACATGCAGCTTCCCCCTTCTACATTTTTACAGTGGACTTGGGCTAAAACAGTTGAAGTAATGACCAAATGACTCTGCTCTCTGCCTTGTCTCTATGCACTTACTCTCTGCCAGACCACAGATCCAGGTTGGACAGAAGATCATTCTGGCCCTGAAATGGAACCTCTAAAACTTTCAGGCTTATTTTTGTCAGCATTAAAAATCTGAAATAAACAAATATTTGTACAAAAAGCTGTATTTTTTTCCCTATACCTCACTACTTTTTCTTTACAACAGTTTTTATTATTGTGCATTTTATTTTGTTTTGTATTTATCATTGTATTTTAAATTCCCTGTGAAGGTAGAAGCTTATCTTGATTATCCTTGATCTTTTGAAAATATCAATCTTTTGAAAATATTAATTGTGGCACTTCCCTGCTTATAAAATCTTTATTTGCCTCCCATTGCTTTGGGTAAAATACCAAATTCTCTTCACTGTCTTGAAGGAACGGCATGATCTGGACTCAGCCTCTTCCGACACCACTGTCCTCCTGGTCCCCACTCTGCAGACAACTGGCCTCTCCGTTGTTGTCAGCAGTTTCCCACTTCAGGCTCTTCACATGTGGGGGCCTTCCATCTGGAATGCTGTTTTGCATAGCAGACTTCCTTTCACTTAAATGTCACAACCTCAGATATGCCTTCCCCAACCATCCTGTTTACATAGATCCCTTTCTCTTTCACAAGCCCTCTCCCCACTTTCTCTCTCTCAGAAGTCACGTTGTTTCCTTCATACTACTTATCAAAGTCTTGTTTATTGTTTGCCTTCTCCGCTGAGCCATGAGCTCTATAAGGTCTGTGGTCACATGCCTGCCTTTTTCACTGTTAGACTCCTAAAAGACTAACAAGAATACATGACTCATAGTAGGAATTTAATAACAATTTGTTGACTGAATAAAAAGGGTTGGGAGAGCAAGTAATGATAAATGTGCTTCATATTTGTCATCATTGGTGTAGAGGAATAGAAAGAGAGAAAATTGAAGAGATCGGTTGAGCCAGATTACAGAAGGTCTCAATAGTATTCTGTAGTCAGTCATGATCAGTGAAGGGCTTTTGAGCAGAGCACTAATGTCAACCAGCCTGTGTTTTAAAAAGATTGATCTGGCAAAAATAGAGCAGGTTCGATTGCTATAGGGAAAAGAAAAGCTCTAGAGAGTCCAGCAACAGTATTAGGTGGAGTGAAGCACCTACACGGAGAGTGTTAGGTGGAACCTGAGGTGCACTCACGTGGAAAGCATTTTAAGGAACAGGGTTGATTCAAAACTTTGATATACTAAAGCAGGTAGACGAGAGAAAACAAAATGTCTTCCTTTTGGTGGTTAATTCATTCAAAATATATGTTTTGAGAAAGGTGTTAGGGGAAAC
>PVKH010009505.1:0-18782 GCA_004027955.1 Chaetophractus vellerosus
AGAGCTCCATAGACATAGAAGAGGAGAGAACTTGTCTTCTTTGAGAACTTGTCAGCTTTGGAAGAGAGATGAGCCATTTTCCTGAAAGTTTGCAGCTGTAGAGACCAGAGCCTGAGCATCTGAGCAGGACTGGAAAGAAACAAGCCCTCCAGCCTATAGCTGAGGTTAGAAGAAGCTGGGCCAATGAAGCCTAAAGAGAAAAAAATAAGGATGAACCCTCACAGATGTTGCCTGCCATTTTGATTCTACACATGGCAACAGGCTTTGGTGAGGAACTAAGATTGAGTTGAACTCTTTAGGGTCTTGTAACTGTAACCTTTTACCCTTAATAAATGCTCTTTATAAAATTCAACAGATTTCTGGCACTTTATATCAGCTCCCCTTTAGCTGATGAATACATTTGTTAATTTCTTAACTAACATTACAGCCATTTCACTTAGTCCTGACCTGCCACTCTGGAACCCTCTAGTCTCAGTCATGCCTAATGGGGAGTGGACAGGGAATCAAGACTTAGACTGTTTAGGTGCTGGCTGTAGCCCAGTGGTTAGGGTGCCAGTTTACCACATGGGAGGCCTTGGGTTTGGTTCCCATGGCCTCTTCAAGCAGGCAGACCACCTTGAGAAGGCAGGCTGCCTTGGGTGGGGTAAAGCCACCATGGGCAGGGCAAAAGCCACCATGGGCAGGGGAAGTCACCCACGAGCAGGGTAAAGCTGCCTGCAAGCAGGCAAGCTACCCATGAGCAGGCAAGGCCACAGAGTGGTGAGCTGACTCAGTGGGTCACTGCAATAGGGGGAGACAAGCAGACATAGAAGAATGCAAAAGTGAACATAGCAAGTACAAGCAGAAAGGGGGGATATGTAAAAAAAAAGTCTTAGGCTGTTTAGTAAACTTCTCCTTTGTTGAATAAGGAACATCCTCATAAGTCATCAATTAAGGTTGAAAAGTTCCTGAAGAATGGCTTCCATCAGGCCTTTCCCTATGATAATTAGACATGTAAAATTCTCATGTTCTAGTCTGTGCTTATTTGAACTTTATCAGTCTGCTTGCCTGCACAAATTGGATAAAGGTGAAAGGTAACCTAAAAATATGTATTGAAATTTCAATACTGTCTTGCAATTGGATTTTATGTATAAAAGAATTCACAAGTAGAATTAGTTCAACATCTGGAAAAGCAGGAAGACATAACAACAAAGTTTCCAATAAAATAATTTTAGTTGTTTAGTTCATAAACAAAAGTGCTCAATTTGTTTTAAAGTTAAAAACTTACTAGAAACTGTAACTAAGAGTTAAGATCATTATATAGATGCCTTTATATAATAAATCAGCAAAAGGATAATATCTGAAATAGCTGTAACTGGGTGGATCTAGCCTATGATGGTAATCTTAGACTAACTGACCTTTTCTATGGTTATGTCAAGTCTAGTCTCACCCTTGTGTATGCTTGCTATAGTAATGGCAATTCTAAACTGAACTTACCTTTGTATATAGTTATCCCCCTAGTATTTGATGATAATTCTAAATTAAAATTACCTTTGTTTATGGTTATTTCAATCAAGCTTCATCCTCCCTTATGCTTGCTACTGTGTTGTTAATTTTAAACTGAGGTGTCCTTTGCTTATGGCTATTTCAGGACTGACCTCACCCTTGGGTGTAATTGCTCACATTTTCACTGCTCTCCCATGTTTGTATCCATGGCAACATCTGCTCCTCATAACTTGGGGAAATGCAGATATGAAACACTAGTGTCTCCTGTGTTTCCATTAGTATTAATAACCCTGCTTTCTCTCCTGATTATCTAGTCATACACTACAATTTACCTACTCCAGGCAGGAGCCTGGGACGATCCCATGACTTTTGAGAAGATTGCTGCCTGGTGTAATTCTCAGCCCTCAGAGTTGAATGCCCACTTTTTCAGTCCAGTGGCCACCAGAGTCCTGTTATCTCCAAGGACTGATTATTAAGCACCTCCCACTGTGAACATTGAACATTCTGAAACAGCAGGTCATAGGAGAAACCAGTTTGCCCTGAGGTTTCAATGACCTCAGGGACTACATACTGCAATTAGTATTGCTCACCCAAGGTCTGTCAAAGTTAAAATGGAGAACAAGCAAAGCTCTGAAGTAAAGAAAATGGATATTGTATTTTAAAGCACTGGGATCACATTGGTTTTAAGCCAATAGCTAATAAGAATGAAATTCTTGTGCAAAACTGCATGGTCACACTGCAGATTAGAATAATTAAAAACAATCTTCAAAGAGATCTTTTGAATAAAATGTTATTTTACAGTTAAGCTTATTTTGTAAGAGAATGAAAAGTATAAGTAACATTAGTGGGTTTTGTCCCTTTGTGTCTAACTCTGTCTGTGTCTGCCTTTTTATGCAGTATACATTGTGCATAGTATATTTTCATACCTTAAGATGATAATATGAATTTAACAAATAAAAATTCTTAAAAGTGCTCTATTCAAATTGCTAAAAGTTAAAATAAGTGCTTATATGTAAATGAATATTCCTAGAGATCAAATTAGAGAAGCTAAGCAAGACAGAAAGGTAATATAGATATCCAAATATAGAAGCTATTGAGAGTAAAATGTTTTTCCTAAGCTCCTTGAAATACCCAGTCCCCCAGGGCTTCCTTCTCTTTGCAAGAGCTATGGCGGAAGGCCTACACATGACAACATAAGGAAATGTAAGTTTAACTGAAATCTCTTTCTACTGGGCTGGGAAATTAAGAGTTATAGTTTGTCTGGTAATTCCTCAATTTAAACATTTTAACTCTCTTAAAATGAGAGTAATTATTAACCCAATTACCAAATATCAGAAAGTAAAGTCATTGAAAGCTATGGAAATACCTTTTCTAATTATAATTAAAACAAATTAAACAATTATAATATATACCAGAACCTGGCAGTCACTATGTTTTTAAGATCATTCACAATTTTGAATTTTATTAAAGATAAAAGAGGTTTTAGCCTCTTGTTAAAGATGGATAAGGGAACATTTTTGCCTTAACTATAATGTTTTCAATGTTTTTTTGCTTGGGGGTAATATGTCTAGATATATAGGATACTAATAAAATATATTAACATGTTGTGTATTAAATCTTTAAGATGATGCAAACTGTAAGCTTGTGTTGAGTGAAATTAAGTTAAAGAAGGAATGGAAGATTTATCCTAATGTGAAATTTCTAGTTTGTCAGAAAAGAATGAGAAATGTAAGAAAAAAACTTAAATAAATAAAGTAAATTTCATTGGTTGCTAACTGTAATTTAATAAGTTTACTTAATAGAAAAGTAACTAGCCTACATGGTTATGGTTGATAAAGGAACTTTGCAAAAGCATTTTCTAAATTGAAATATTCAAATGACTAATTCCAAGAAAGTGTTATTAAATAAAAATTAAATTGATATTTATAACACAAAGTAACTTCATAACAGGGAAATATGTCAGAGGCTACCTCAATCTGCACATTTAAATGGTGGTAGGGGGAATACAATCTTGTTTGCTTTGGGAATTATAGGTTTTCATAAACTAATGGAGAAATTTTTTTCCTAAACTGAAAAGTAAAATACTTTTTTAATCTGAAATTTTTTATATTGAACATAATTTATCTTTTTTAAAGATACATAGATTACATAAATGTTACCCAAAAATTATAGGGATACCCATATGCCCCACCTCCCATACCTCCCACAACCTCCCACATAAACATCCTTCATTAGTGTGGCATTATCATAATTATGGCAAAGATATAGATCTAAAAAGTAATATATGAAATATATTTTAGTTCATTTAATATGTTATACAGTGCTTTGGAAGTATTTAGAAAATGTATAACAATAAAAAGTGAAGGATTTTGAGTAGGTGGTATTGGACTAACAAGCAGGGCTCAATGCTCTCACAAAAACAATGCAGAAAGAGCTAAAAGCTGTCTGTGGCAAAAACCTTGGGCATCAGTAGATCAAGACACGGTTACACAATTCCTGGGAAGGTGACAGTGAGGAAATGAAGAACTCAAATCACTAAACATGACTTGCCAAATCCCTCTGGTGGCCAGGAAGGGCTCCTGACACCAGCCCAAGAAATGAAGCTGGAGTTAAATGCTTGGCTCATTGCAGCTGAATGACAGGGGAACAAATGTCTGCCTCACTGACAGCTGGTACAAAGGAAAAGGGAGCAGGATATGGGGTATTTCTTTTCAGTAAATTGGCCAGAAGAACCACTTTGAATCTATACTCTGGCCAGACAAAACACAGCATAATGGATATTGAAATATCTCCATGGAAAGGTGCACCAATGTATACCACCCAAAGATGAAAAGCCTGAGCCTAGATGACTTCACAGATGAATTTTACCAACCTTACAAAGACAATGTAATACCAGTCTTGCTCTGTATTTCTAAAAAATTGAACAAGAAAGAATGCTACCAAATTCATTCTATGAAGACATCATCACCCTAATATCAAAACCAGATAAAGTTACCAATATCTCTAATGAATATGGATGGAAATATCCACAACAAAATACTTGCAAACAGAATCAAAAAGCACATTAAAAGAATTATACACCATGATAAATTGGATTTTATCCCAGGTACAAAAGTGTTCAATACAGGAAAATCAATTAGTGTAATAAATGACATAGACACATTGAAAAAGAAAAGTAGCATGATCCTTTCCATTGATGCAGAAGGGCATATGACAAAATATAGTGCCCTTCCTTGAAGAAAACACTTGAAAATAGGGATAGAAGGAAGCTTTTTCACTGCTGTAAAGTGCATATATGAAAAACCTGCAGGTAGCATTGCACTCAGTGGTGAAAGACTGAAAGCTTTCCTGCTGAGATCAGGAACAATATACTAGGATGCCCATTGTCACCATTGTTATTCAATATTGTGCTAGAGGTTCTAGCTGGAGCAATCAGGCTAGATAAAGAAATAAAAGCTACCTAAATAGGAAAGGAAGAATTTAAACTTCCTTCCTTCCAGCTGTAGACTATAGGGTGAACGGCTCACTCCAGCATCAGAACTGCTTTTCAAATCTCCTTCTCCAAATCTCTTCTCTCAATTTGCTTTTCTCAATCTGCTTTCACTGTTTACCAGTGAAGCTGACTCTGCGCGTCACCGCAGTGGGGGACGGGTAGACAAAAAGTAGAAAAAAATAAAAAATAAATCTTTAAAAAGTAATGGTATTACTAGGTTATAGCAAGTCTCTATTTATCTTTCTTTAGAACTACCAGTCCTCCACTGTAACTGTACCATTCTATATTCCCAATAAAAGTGAATAAGCATTCCTATCTCTTCACATACTCTCCAATGTTTTCCAACTTTTTAATAGCGGCCAAACTAATAAGTGTGACATGATATCTCATTGTAGTTTGAATTTGCATTTCCCTAATGGTTAGTGATTTTGAACAATTTTTAATGTGTTTATTCATCATTTGTATTTTTTCTTCGGACAATTGTTTTTTCAAGTCTTTTAGCCATTTTTAATTGTCTTTTTATTATTAAGTTGTATGATATCTTTGTATATCATGGATATTAAAGCCTTATCACATTCATGACTGCCAAATATTTTCTCCCATTGAGTTGGCTGCCCTTTCACTCTTTTGACAAAGTACTTTGATGTGCAAAAGTGTTTAAATTTGAGGAGGTCTCATTTATCTATTTTTTTTCTTTTGTTGCTCATGCTTTAGGTGTAAACTTTAAGAAACTACTGTCTTCCATAAGATATTGAAGATATTTTCCTACATTTTCTTCTAAGAATTTTATTGTTGTCACTTATATATTTTTGTCCTTGATCCATTTTGAGTTAATTTTTGAATAAGGTGTTAGATCAAGGTTCCATTTCTTTCATTTGAATAGGGACATCCAATTCTCCCAGCACCACTTTTTGAATAGACTGTTTTGGCCCCGCTGGGTGTGCTTGTCAAAAATCACTTGACTGGGGCTGGCTCTATAGCCCAGTGGATCAATAATTTACAGAGTGATGTGAGTAGAACTTAAACAATATTGGCATTATAGCCTTTTCCCTTGGAGAGGCAACACGAATGATATTGCAGAGCTGGACCTTAGATCTATTAACTGCAGTTCAAACAAGAACTTGTGCATTAGCTATTACTAAGTGCTATACCATATACTTGATGAATATGATATCTCTTCTAATCTGGATCATATGCAGAGGGATATTGAACATGTTAAAAGTCGGTAAACATAATTCATTTTCTAAGTAATTAATGAATGTGCCTTGAAATAAAAGAATGGCTCTCTTTAATACTGTCTTTATTTTGCTTGATGTATACTTGTCTTGTTGCCTGTATTGTCTTTGTGAGTTTGTGTCTAGAGCAGTGCTTATCCTTATACCTCTCATAACCACTGCTGTGGGAACTGGGGTTAGTTGTGTATACAAAACCCAGCAGATCTACCTCTACCACTATTTCTCCCCAGAGTTAACCAATGTCAGAGAAGAAACTAACCATGCCTTAGAAGACCTTATACAACAAATAAACTCCTTAGCTGCCATGGTGCTGCAAAACTGCAGAGCTCTAAACATGCTAACAGTGGCATATTGAAGAACCTACCTTTTCTTCAAGAAGCAATGCTCTTTTTCTATAAAGTGCTCAAGAAGAGTCCTAGACAGCATTTGAAAACTACAAGATTAAGCCCATCAACTTCAGGAGAATGTAGCTTCTGGATGCACCTGGACATTCTCACTCCCATGGAGCAGTATGTCTTGGCTGGCCCACTTTTGGGTCTGCTTACCACCATCTTCTTTATCATTTTATTAGGATCATTTACCTGCAAAATTCTAAGTTTATTTCTTCCAGAATCAATTCCTTCCAAACAAGATATTAGTTGCAAAGGGTTTTCATCCCATTCCAACCATGGTGCTGGACCTGATTCCCTCATCCTCATTGGAATATCCAGAGTTTCACACCCCATCAGGGAGAGTTTACTGCCCCTAATCAGCAGGAAGCAGCTACCAAAGACTAGCCATCACCCTTCAGCTCCGCCTTAAGAAAAAGTCTGTAAATTCTGATGGAGTTGCAACAGGCTAGTATAGGGATAGAGGGAAGATAAATCACAACTAGGAACCAGCAGAAAACATGACCATGAGACCCCTCCTGGAGACCCCCTAAGCAAAGGCTGATACTAAGGGCAAAGTTGGAAAGACCCCACTAAGTCCATGAAGTCCTATTTGGAACTACCCTGAGGACAAGAGGATGCCCTGGATAACTCTAAACAAGCCTCTCCTTTTGTCCTGGATAACTCCAAATGAAAGGCCTGATACTTGGTTCCCTGAGAGCTAACAGATGAGGAATCATGAGGTAAACAATCATAACAAAAAAGAGCTGGGGATCCTCCCCAACATTAGGAAAGGGGAGGAGGAAATTTCTTATAAAGCACTACCGTAGGGCCCCATGCACACATTTACCCTGTAGCACACCCCCACCTGTATCCGGGGAGTTTTTTCTTCTTTTCTTGTTCCCTAAAAAAACCTTTACTCCCTTACCTACCCCAGAAAAAGAAAAATAATCTAGAAATATAGGCAAAGTTGTTACATATATATAGAGTAGAAAATGTAACATATATAACATATGTAACAGGGCACAATCTCTGTGACAAATTAATTTCTGTGATAATCAGCAGATCATTTTTCATAAATGAAAATGTTTGCACAATGTAATATAATTCACTGTATTGTTAATACTCATTTCTATATTAGAGCCTTCCAGTAGACATGAAAAACCCTAAGACTGGATATCTTGCTTCTACTTCACTTATTTCCATGTTCTAAATCTTTTCTTGTTATATATTTTATATACCAATATATATTTGATCATGAGAGATTTACAAAATATTGACAGATCTCTATTCCCATCCCAAGCCCTGATACAACATGTGTTGTTTGGATAAAGAGTAATATTTTCATGAAAAATAAGTTATTCTTGAAATCATTGAATCAAAAAATCATAGTTGATTTGGCAAAAGACAAAACATATCCTGCATTAAGAAAAGATGACATGTATGGTATCAATGAAATATTTAGGAGAAACAAAGAGAACTTGTAAACCAGTTATATTTAGAAGAATCTATAAAAAGAAGAAATGAGTATCTTAAAAATGTAGCCTGGTGAAATTGGCATTCAATGGTAATAATTGAACAACTTGAATAGGAAGAGTGAAACAGTTTATTGGCTGAAGGGAAAGAATAAGTATATTTTTGAAGTGTGAAAAATAAATTGCACTTTGTATATTCTGGTAAATAAGGAGAAGAGAAAGTTGGAAATACAAAACTGGTAGGCTTTATATGAGACTGATAAAGATTTGAGAGTAATAAAAAAAGCCAAGAAAATATTTGAGTTCTTCCAGATACACTAGGTGGAATAAAGGTTTCCTTTAAACAAGCATGAAATATTATGGAAGAATCTGGAGAAATGCTAACATTTATATCATGCAAAATTAGTGAAAGTCAATCAGTGCTGAGGAGAATTATTTAGAAAGGAAAGAGAAGCAGCCCTGCAGTGACATGGGGAGAGATTTTTTCAATTGGCCTGGTTACCAGTCTAAATTATCAGAGGACATCAAGGTGATGAGTAATGAAGTTTGAGTCCAATAACCAGTCATTGAACTTTGGAAGCATCCACATATTTCACCTCTCTAGAATTAAATATTTTCTTCCACAGTACAGTTTCTTCAGAGAAACCTTCTTTTCTTGCTCATCAAACAATAGATAACAGGGTTCAAGGTATAGGTGTGACAATGGAGTAAAAAATGGAGGCCAGGGGATGCTAGATGGGGAGTAATAGGAGGCATATCTAATTCTTCTGTCCTGAATGAGAGACAGACATAGAGAAAAACAGAGTGAGAGATAGAGAGAGAACAACTGCAAATGTTTCTTTTTCTTAAATTTTACATATCTTTGGTATCAGTCACTGTATTACTTTATATTTACTGAAACATTTTAATTCTTTCTGATGTTTCTAAATTTATTCATTTTGTTATGTTTTACAGAAAAGACATGAATTTTTAAAAAACATTGCTTTTTAAACATTCAAGCCCCACATAGTTTGAAAGAGGCCCCCTCATTTTTGTCAACACTTATTTTACTCCTCCATTTTTTCCAACCTCTATAACTGATGTAATTATTTTTATTACCTATTATTGAAATGCATCTCTCAACCAACTGAAAAATAATACCTTTAATCCCAAAGATGAATATCTTCTTTTGAATGAGTAAATTGACTCAAAACTATTTGACTTCTAGGCTTATATTCCACACTGAATTTTTTATATTTCATTTTATAATATAACAGGAGGTCTGAAGCATGTTTTATTTATTAATATATAATTAGTTATTTTTATTTTACATATATATTTTTACCTAGGCATTGTTTCCTGACTTGGCACCTGGGATTTATCTGTAACTCATCAATTCTGGCCATCCCATACAATGAATACAGAATCAATTAGATTCTACCAATCTCACATATACTATGACTCACATCTCTGCTTCAATCCCAATCTGCACAAATATAATAGGTTTTTAGGAGACTCCTTACCTCTACTGTTACTTCTTTCCAGTCAATAGACATTCCTTAACTACTCTTATTTCTTAGTAGCAGACTTACTTATAGACTTATCTATTAAATTCTTATTGTGGCACTGTTACTTAAGGAGACATTTCACACCCATGTACTTGGACAGAAGCACTGAATGATTTGGTTCTTGTCCTCTCATTCAGAGCCATAGTGAAACATTTTCATTTCCTTACATGCACAACATAGGCTAATGATCCCCTGTCTTTATTTATATTGCTATATCTTTCCTTTCTCTTTCCTCATATGAACTTACCGTTGCCTTCTTATGTTTATAGAGCGATTTCACAAACACATTTGACCATTTTACATCATTTTACATAGTTACACCCTAGAATCCAGAGAAATTGATAATATTTATTTGTTTTCATATGTGATTTTTATTTTCTTCTGTAGGTGATTTCTTTATAGGCAAGGACAGTGATTTATTCTTTCTCTATATGCAGCAATTTGCAGTACCCAGTGTACAGTCTACACCACAATAATGAATTAATGAAAGAATCAGATAAAAATCATGCCATTTAGGAAGTTTGCCTTCAGATGTGGTGCATTTAGCTCATAGGGTTCTTTCAGAATGAGTCCACTACAAGACTTCCTGCTGCAGGAATTCTAAAATTCCTGCACATTCACAGTCACAAACCCTCCAAGAATTCATTAATACTATAGTATTTAATAAGGTGATAATGTTGTTCTTGTTTTGTAAAGAGTTGCATGCATAGACTTTTTTATATTGCTCTGAGAGTTTTCTTCACCCTTTATCCCCATAAATCTAGAGAAGGGAGGTTAGAGCAGAAATGGAGAGCTAAGTCATCATATTCTTTAATTAATTTGCAAAATGTCATTCACTCTTAGATATATGTATGCATATGTATATGTATGTATATGTGTATATATAACTAATAAAAATAAGGGTCAAGTTTGACTGAGACCCTACTCTTGCTACTTCCAAGCCAATCTGGTAGGAATCAGAAGTCAATTAAAATTAATCAGGATCATTGGATTCATGCCTCTCAAGTTTTCTTGAGAATAGAGAAATCTGTAAAGACCATGAGAAATGACAAGATTTATAGAAATCTCACATCTTTGGAAACCTATATTTGGAGAGAAGATACCACAGGTCCTATCCCACATGGGAGTCTGGATGTGGTCTACCAGATATGTCTTCCATAAAATGGCAGGAGAATCATGGGAAGGAACTGTATGGGGGCAATAGGGCATAAACAATATGGTGAAGTGTAGAGGTCCCACACAGTTACTGAAAATATCACAGAAGAACAACAAACACAAACATTCCCCTGGGAGATGAAGAGGTATGGAGCTGAGAAAGAACCTCTACATTCAGAAGGGAATTGATTCTAAGAAGGTAATAGAACAGGAGTTCCATTGTGACAAGAGCTAGCAAGATATAGAGGTGTTCATGACTAATGGATCCAGGGGTCAAAACTGGATTGGTGATTGTGCATATTCAGTGAGGCTTATCAAGGGTATCAGTGGGCTGTATGTCTGTTCCCTCCCCTCTCCACTTCCCCACTATGTGAGGAAACTATTTGCCATCCTAAAATACATGCCACATCAGTTTTTGGAAGAGGTGGATGGCCAATTTGAATGGGTTTGAATATATAATGCAATGACTGATAAACACTTATGTTAAGAATTAGATCCAGAAAGTCTAGAATACAGGTGGTCTCATCAGAGAAATTGAATTTCACGATATTTGCAGAGGTTGTTAGTAGAAAATTATAGGTTCATGAATTTTTGATTTTCTTTCTTGTGAAAACTTGTACTATACAAGCTATGAAAAATTCTTACTTACATAATATTTTTCTTATTTTTGGTTTATTTTATTTTATTTTGTATAGAAGATTAGATTACATAAACATTACCTCAAAAATATTGGGGATTTCTATATAGACCTCCCCATACCCATCCACCTTTCCCATATTAACATTTTTCATTAGTGTAGTACCTTTGTTACAATTGATATAAGCATATTGAAACATTGCTACTAACCATGGACAGCAGTTTATATTATAGTTTACACTTTGTCCCAGACAATTTTATAGGTATTAACCAAATAAATAATGGCCTGTATCTGTAGTTGCAATGTCATGCTGGACAATTCCAATGTTCCAAAAATGTCCCCATGTTACTCTTACTCTTCCCTCTCTCTCCCAATAGAACCTCTGGTAGTCACTGACTTTATATCATTGATACAAGTTCTTCCATTGCTAGAATAATAATAATTCTACAATTGAATAATGATAAGTCTACATTAGTCCATTATTCATGCCCCAATATTCAGCATTTTAGGATTGTGATGCTGACTCAAAAATATAAAATTAAATTAAAACATAAAAAATATTTTACTCACTGTGTCTTTCATGAGTGTATGGTCTGTTGACTTTTATGTACAGTGACAAATTCCTTCCATATATACCTCAGTGTGTTTTATTTCTGTGATTTCTGTTCAAAGAAGTTTTAGGTTACAGAAAAGTCACAGATAATACAGGGGATTCTCATATACCCAATGCCTTCCTCCTCTACAACTCTGTTCTATTAATATATATATATATTTTTGGTTACATATCCCCCCCCTTTCTGCTTGCTCTTGCCGTGTGTCCATTCTTCTGTGTTTTTTCTATGGTTGCTTCTTGTCTCCCCCCATCTTTGCAGTGACGCGCCAAGTCGGCCGTCTGGGGAGGTAGCTCGTTCCATTCATGGGTGGCTCCATTCCCTTTTTCATGGGTGGCTCCGGTCCATGTTTTGCAGACAGCAGTGCTCCATGTTTTGCCGGCTGCCCAGCTTCCATGTGCAGGCAGCAGCTCTGTGTTTCAGGGGTGACTTTGCCATGCCCGTGGCAGCTCTGCCCTGTGGTGGCTATTTTTTGCCTTGCCCACAGCAGCTTTGCCCCACCCACGGTGGCTTGCCTTTCTCAAGGCCATCTGCCTGCTCGGAGAGGTCCCTGGGAACTGAACTCGGGGCCTCCCATGTGGTATACCATCACTCTTATCCACTTAGCTATCTAGCCGGCCCCTCTTCTATTAATATTTTCATGTGGATGGTAAATTTGTTGCAATTGATGTACAAATATTAAAGCATTGCTACTAAACATGGTCATTGGTTTATATTATGGTTACATTTTTCACTATACAAATTTTAGGTTTGGGAAAAAATTAAATGGACTGTATCTGTTATTAGAAGATCCTGCAGAACAATTCTAATGCCCTAAAAATGCCCTATGTTCCATTTACTCTATTCTTACCTCTCCCTATCATTGGAACCTGTAGTAACAACTCAGTGTCAATTTTTAAAGAATAAGGTTCATAGTTACATGCAATGATATTGAGGGCTTGGCATATTGGTCTGTTTTCTTTTATTATGCACTGCCTACATTCTCAAGAGATTCTTTCCCTTCTAACTGAAAACATAGGAGGACTCTCCATGATGGGGATTTAATATTTTCTTGTTTATTGTGTATGACACCACCAAATGATATAATATATTTTGACAAAATGAACACCTTTATATAATATAGAGGCATACACCAGGTGCACTTTATCACACATATGCCCCCACCCCTGAAGCCCTACATCAGTAATCCTTCCCTGCCATATTTTCCAAGAGAATATTCACCTCTTGTAGTTTTACCCACAGACCTGCAAACCCCAGAGTTCACCTGATCCTTCCTTCAACTCTGCCCCCAGTTCCATGGAGAGTCCAACCAGACCCCCCCACACACTACTCCCTACATATTCTGGCACCATATAACCCAGTCAGATCACTCTACCACTATCACTTCCATCCACTGCCCAATCACAACCTTCCACATTATCATATGCCTATATTGACTATTGACTCTGCATCCTCTACTTTCTTTCTGTTTTCTCTTAACTTATCTTCAAGATTGTAGCTCTGTGAGTCTGCTCAATTTGCTTAAGACATATCAGTGAGGTTATGTAATATTTGTCCTTCAGTAGCTGGATTATTTCACTCAACATAAGGTCTTCAAGATTCAACCATATTATCCCATGTGTTAATGGTGCATTCTTTCTAGCAACTGAATAATATTCCACTGTATGTATATACCACAATTTGCTTATCCATTTATTTCTTGATGGACTCTTGTGTTGCTTAAAACTTTGGTAATAGTGAATAATGCCACTATGGACATTGGTGTGTATAGCAGTTTGATATTGTTTATGAATTCAAAAAGTAGATATTGGGTTATGCTTGTAAACTGGTCTGCTTCTCTGGGCATATTAGATTATATTGGATTCAGTGTTTTCACATTTACTTGATTAAATAATGATTAAGGCTTTGATTTGGCCATTTCAGAGGATGTTGAGTCCCCACCCCTTGGTGGATGGAGACTCACAAAGAAGCTGCACTGCAGAGAAGAGAGGTTGGAATTTGGAGCTGGAGCTCAGGAAGTAAACACACAAGAGAGAGCAGAGTAGCTGAGCCTGGAGAGAATCCAGCCCAGGGGAGAGAGACAAAGCCTAGAGAGCCTGATAGTCTAGAACTGACCTTGTGGAGATGAGTGCTGCTGAGCCTGGAGAGAAATGAGCCCTGGGAGAGAGACAAGACCTGTTCAAGCCTACAGCTGATACTGGAAGAAGCTGGGACCATGGAGCCTTAAAAGGAAGTGAATGACTGAATTTTGGCAGCCATTTGCTGCAACACATGACAGCAGACTTTGGTGAGGGAAGTAACTTACAATTCATGGCCTGGTAATAGTAAGCTTATACCCTAAATAAATACCCTTTATAAATGCCAACAGATTTCTGGTATTTTGCATCAGCACCAATTTGGCTGACTAAAACAGTTGCATATATCTGCTCATGTCCATGCTTTCAATATTTCTGAATATAAATCCAGTAGAGGGATTGTTGGATCATATGGCAGTTCTATAGTTAACTTCCCAAGGAACCACCAAACTGTCCTCCACAATGACTGTACCATTTTACATTCCCACCAGTGATGGATAAGTGTTCCTTTGCCTCCACATTTCATCCAACACTTGTGCTCCACTTTTTTTTTTTTACTATTCACCAGCCTAATACGTGTAATATGATATCTCATTGTAATTTTGATTTGTAATTCCCAAACAGCTACTGATGATGAACATCTTTTCATGTCCCTTATAGCCATTTATATTTCTTCTTTGGTGAAGTGTCTATAAAAGAACTTTGCCCATTTTTAAATGGAGTATTTGTCTTCTTATTTTTGATATGTAGGATTTCTTTTTATATGCTGGATATTAGGACCTTATTAGATAGATGTTTGCCAAATATTTTCTCCCATTGTGTAGGCTGCCTTTTCACTTTCTTGACAAAATCCTTTGAAGAATAAAAGTTTTTTTTTAATTTTGAGAAGGTACCATTTACCTATTTTTTTTCATTGCACATGCTTTGTGTGTAAAGCTTATGAAACCATTTCCTACTACATGATCTAGTAGATGCTTCCCTACATTACTTCTAGGAGCTTTATGCTCTTGGCTCCTCTAAGTAGAGGTTTAACCCATCCTGAGTTAATTTTGTGTAGTGCATGAGTTTGTGTTCCTCTCTCATTATTTTGGATATAGATTTCCAGATATGCAAGCAGCATTTGTTGAAGAGGCCATTTTGTCCCAGTTGAGTGGTCTTGGTAGCTTTTTCAAAAATCAGTCAGCCATACATGTGAGGATCTATATCAGAACCCTCAATTCCATTCCATTGGTTAGTATGTCTATCCTTATGCCTATACCATGCAGTTTTGATCACTGTAACATTTTAGTGTGATTTAAAGTCAGGTAATGTGATTCCTCCAATTTTGTTTTTCTTTTCAATGTTTTGGGTGATTTGGGTCCTTGCTCTCTCAAATAAATTTCACAATTAGCATTTCCAATTCAGTAAAAAAATACTATTGTAATTTTTTTAGGGATTGTGTTAAATCTGTAAATTACTTTGGGTAGCACAGACATCTTAATGATGTTTAGTCTTCAAATACATGAACACGGAATAATCTTCCATTTTTTTAGGTGTTCTTTGATTTCCTTAATCAATGCATAGTTTTCTGTGTACAAGTGCTTTATATCCTTACTCTAGTTTATTCCTAGGTATTTCATTCTTTTAGTTGCTATTGTAAATGCATATTTTTCTTGATTTGCTCTTCAGATTGCTCATTAGAGGTGTAAAGAAATGTTACAGATTTTCATGTTGATCTTATATCCTGCCACTTTACTGAACTACTTTTTCAGCTTTAAAAGTGTTGCAGATTTCTCAGGGCTTTTTATATTTAAGATCATGTCATCTACAAATAGTAAAATTTTTACTTCTTTTCCAATTTGGATGACTTTTATATCTTTTTCTTGCCTAAGTATCTGAGAAAGTACACTTCTAAAACAATGTTAAATAAGATTGGTGACATTGGACAACATTGACTTGTTCCAGATCTTACAGAGAAAGCCTGTATTTTTTCACCATAGAATATGATGTTAGCTGTGGGTTTTTCATATATGCCCTTTATCACGTTGAGGATGTTTACTTCTATTCCTATCTTTTAAAGTATTTTTCCAAGAAAAGATGCTGTATTTTGTCAAATGTTTTTTCTGCATCAATAATGGTGATCATGTGTTTTCTTTTCTTTTGATCTGTTAATGTGTATTACATAAATTTATTTTCTTATGTTGAGAAATCCTTGCCTACCAGGGATGAAACCCACTTCGTCATGGTATATAAATCATTTGATGTGTTGTTGAATATGATTAGCAAGTATTATGTTGAGGATTTTATCATCCCTGTTCATTAAAGAGATTGGTATGTACTTTTCTTTTCTTATGGCATCTACATGTGGCTTTGTTATTAGGGTGATGTTGCCATCATAAAATTTTTTAGGCAATGTTCCCACCACGTCTATGTTATGGAAGAGTTTAAGGAAGATTGGTATTACTTCTTTCTGGAATGATTGAAAGAATTGACCAGTGAAGTCATCTCGTGAAAGGCTCATGTATTAGTCAGCCAAAGGGGTGCTGATGCAAAATACCAGAAATCTGTTGGTCTTTATAAGGGGTATTTATTTGGGGTAGAAGCTTACAGTTACCAGGCCACAAATCATACATTTCTTCCTTCACCAAAGTCTGTTGCCACGTGTTGGATCATGACAGGTGCCGATATTTGCCAGGGTTCAGGCTTCTCGGGTTCCTCTCTTCCCAGGGCTCCATGTCTCTTTGGGTTTAGCACCTCTGTTTCCTCCCCAAGGCCAGCTGTGAACCATCAGGAAAATAGCTGGCTTCTCTTCTCCCAGGGCCTTCTCTACAACATCAAAACTCCAACATCAAAGCTGCTCCAACTCTGTCCTTTGCATTATCTTTTATCTTTGAGACGCCAACCACCAAGGGGTGGGGCTCAATGCCCTATTGAGGTGGCCCAATCAATGCCCTAATCATAATTTAATCATGTCCAGATTAGCAGACCAGTTTACAAGAATAATCCAATATCTATTTCTGGAATTCATAACTACATCAAACTGCCAGACTGCTACAGCTCGTCTTAGTTGGGAGGTTTTTGATGCCTCATTCAAATTTGTGACTTGTGATTGTTCTATCGATTTCATTAATTTCTTCTTTTGTCAATGTAGGCTGCTTGTGTGTTTCTAGAAATTTGTCCATTTAATCTAATTTATATATCTTGTTGACATCCAGTTTTTCAAAGTATCCTTGTATGATATTCTTATTTTATCCCCTAGATCATTTTTTATTTTATATATTTTCATTTTCTTTCCTTTTTCTTTTTATGTTTAGTTAATGGTTTGTCAATTTTATTATTCTTCTCAAAGAGCCACCTTTTGGTCTTGTTCATTTTTTCTAGTGTTTTCTTCATCTCAATTTCATTAATTCTGTTCTAATCATTTTTTTCCTTATTGCTACTTGCTTTAGGATTAGTTTGTTGTTCTTTTCCCAGTCCCTCCAGGTGTGCAATTAGGTTGTTGGTTTCATCTCTTTCTTCTTTTGTAATATAGGCATTTATAAATTTCTGTCTCAGCACTGCTTTTGCTGCATCCCCTAGGCTATGATATGTTGTTTTCTCACTTTCATTCATTTCAGGGTATTAACTGATTTCTTTTGCAATTTCCTCCTTGACCCATTGGTTGTCTAATTAATGTGTTATTTAACTTTCATATCTTTGTGCTTATTCTGGTTTTCTGCCTTCATTCATTTACAGCTTCATTCACTGTGGTCAGAGAAATTACTTTGTATAATTTCAAACTTTCTGAATTCCTTGAGTGTTGTTCTATGGCTTAACATGTGGTCTATCCTAGAGAATTATCTATGTGTGCTCAAGTAGAATGTATATCCCATTTCAATTGGACATAATGTTCTGTATATGTTTATTAGGTCTAGATCCTCTAACATTATTCAAGGACTCTGTTTCCTTATTGACCCTCTGCTTAAATGCTCTATCATATGGTGTTAATTGTGTATTAAATTCCCCCACTATAAATGTTGAGTCACCAATTTCTCCACTTAGGCCTTCCAATGTTTGCTCATGTATTTTGGGGCACCCTGGTTAGGAGCATAAATGCTTATAATTGTTCTTTCTTCTTGAGGGTTACCCCTTTTATGAATATATAGCATCCTTCTTTGCCTCTAACAAAAGTTTTGCATTTAAAGTCTATTTTTCTTATATTAGTATAGCTACTCTCTCCCATTTTTGGTTATTGTTTGCATGTAAAATCATGTTCCAACATGCCACTTGCAACCTTCTTGTGTTCCTGTGTCTCAGGTGAGTTTCTTACCTCATCTATGGCATATCGATCAGTCATATTTCCTTATTCATTTTGCCAATCTGTGTCTATTGATTGGGGATTTTAATCTTTAACATTCAATATAATTACTATCAAGGCTTTAATTACATTAGCCATATTTTCTTTAGGTTTATATATGTAATATTTTGTTAATATTTCTCTTTTTATCTTTTTAGTTATTCTTACTGTTCTTTTCTCCACACTCCTCCAACCTTCTTCCTCCTGTGGTTGTTGTTGGTTATTTTTTTTTCCCTTTCAACTTGCACAAATCCTTTTAGTATTACTTGAAGGGCAGGTTTCTTTTTGAAAATTTTCTTAATTCCTGTTTATCTGTGACTATTTTCAACTCTCCCTCTTTTTGGAATGCCAGTGTTGCTGGATATGGAATTCTTGGCTGACAGGTT
>PVKH010009506.1:0-18777 GCA_004027955.1 Chaetophractus vellerosus
TGCTGGATCATATGGCAGTTCTATATATAGCTTCCTGAGGAACCACCAAACTGTCCTCCAAAATAGCTGCATCATTCTACATTCCCACCAGCAGTGGATAAGGGTTCCCATTCCTCCACGTCCCCTCCAATATTTGTAGTCCTCTGTTTTTTTAATAGCTGCCAGTCTAATGGGTGTAAGACGATATCTCATTGCAGTTTTGATCTGCATTTCCCTAATAGTGAGTGATGTTGAACACATTTTCATGTGCTTTTTAGCCATTTGTATTTCTTCTTTGGAGAAGAAATCACTTGCCCATTTTTCAAATGGGTTGTTTGTCTTTTAATTTTTGAGGTGTAAGAATTCTTTATATATGCTAGCTATTAGGCCCCTAGCAGATATATGTTTCCCAAACATTTTCTCCCATGAAATAGTCTTCCTTTTCACTTTCTTGACAAACTTCTTTGAGGTGCAAAAGTTTTTACTTTTGAGGAGGTCACATTTATCTATTTTCTCTTCCAGTAGCTTCCCTACATTATCTTCCAAGATCTTTATGGTCTTGGGTCTTATATTTAGATCTTTGATCCATCTTCAGTTAATTTTTATATAAGGTGTGAGATGGTGTTCTTCTCTCATTCTTTTGGACATGGATATCCAGTTCTCCAAGCACCATTTGTTGAAGACGCCATTCTCTCCCAGTTGAATGGTCATGGTGGCCTTGTTGAATATCAGTTGACTGTATATGTGAGTATCTATCTCAGAACTCTCAATTCAGTTCCATTGCTCAGTATGTCTATCCTTGTGCCAATACCATGCAGTTTTGTCCACTGTAACTTTGTACTATGTTTTAAAGTCAGATAGTGTTATTCCTCCAATTTCATTTTTCTCTTTCAATATGTCTTTGGCTATTCAGAGCCTCTTGCACTTCCAAATAAATTTCATAGTTAGCTTTTCCAATTCAGTAAAACATGCTATGGTAATTTTTATTGGGATTGCATTAAATCTGTAAATCAGTTTGGGTAGGATAGATATCTTAATGATGTTTAGTATTCCTACCCATGAACAAGGAATATTCTTCCATTTACTTAGGTCTTCTTTGATTTCCTTTAACAGTGTTGTGTAGTTTTCAGCATACAAGTCGTTTACATCTTTCGTTAAATTTATTCCTAGGTATTTGATTCTTTTAGTTGCTATTGTAAATGGGATTTTTTTTTCTTGATTTCCTCCTCAGCTTGCTCATTATTGGTGTACAGAGATGCTACTGATTTTTGCACATTGATCTTATAACCTGTGACTTTACTGAACTCATTTATAAGCTCTGAAAGCTTTGATGTAGATTTCTCAGGGTTTTCGGGGTATAGGATCATGTCATCTGCAAATAGTAAAATTTTTGCTCCTTTCTTTCTGATTTGGATGTCTTTATATAATTTTCTTGCCTAAGTGCTTGAGATAATACTTCAAATACAATGTTAAATAAGATTAGTGACATTGGCATCCTTGTCTTTTTCCAGATCGTTGAGGGAAAGCTTTTAGGATTTCACCATTTAATATGATGCTAACTGTGGGTTTTTCATACATACCCTTTATCATATTGAGGAAGTTTCTTCTATTCCTATCTTTTGAAATGTTTTTATCAGGAAAGGGTGTTGTATTTTGTCAAATGCTTTTTCTGCATCTATAGAGATTATCATGTGATTTTTTTTCCCTTTTGATCATTTTATGTGGTATATTACATTAATTGATTTTCTTATGTGGAACCATTCTTGTGTATCAGGGATGAAGTACACTTGGTCATTATGTTTTATTCATTTTATGTATTGTTGAATACAATTAACAAATATTTTGTTGGAGATTTTTGCATATAGGTTCACAAGAGAGAGAGGTCTATAGTTTTCCCTTCTCATGGAGACTTAGTTTGGCTTTGGTATTAGGGTGATGTTGGCTTCAAAGAATGAGTTAGGCAATATTCCCTCCACTTTTATTTTTTGCAAGAGTTTAAGCAGGATTGGTGTTAATTCTTTCTGGAATAATTAGTAGAATTCACCTGTGAAGTCATCTGGTCCTGAGCTCTTCTTAGTTGGGAGGTTTTTGATGACTAATTCAATCTTGTTTCTAGTATTGGTCTGTTGAGTTCATCAATTTCTTCTTTTGTCAATGTATGCTACTTGTGTGTTTCCAGGAATTTGTACATTTCCTCTAAATTACCATCTTATTGGAATATAATTTTTCAAAGTATTCTCTTATGGTATCTTTATGTCTGTGGGGTCAATGGGTGGTACCCTTTCCTCATTTCTTATTTTATGTATTTGCATCTTCTCTCTTTTTTTCTTAATTAGTCTAGATAAGAGTTTGTCAATTTTATTAATCTTCTCAAAGAACCAGATTTTGGTTTTGTTTATTTTTTCTAGTGCTTTCTTATTTTCAATTTCATTTAGCTCTGCTCTAATCTTTGTTATTTCCTTTTTTCTACTTGTTTTGGGGTTAGTTTGTTGTTCTTTTTCTAATTCCTCCAGGTGTGAAGTTATGTCATTGATATTAGTTTTTCTTCTTTTTTAATATAGGCATTTATGGGTATGAGTTTCTCTCTCAGTACAACTTTTGTTGCATGCCATAGGTTTTGATATGCTGTCTTGTCATTTTCATTTGTTTCAAGGTGGTTGCAGATTTTTTTTGCAATTTCCTCCTTGACCCACTGATTATCTAAGAGTGTGTTGTTTAACTTCCATAACTTTGTGCCTAATCTGCTTCTCTGCCCCTTACTGATTTCCAGCTCCATTCCATTATGGTCAGAGAAATTACTTTGTATAATTTCAATCTTTATGAATTCATGGGGAGTTGCTCTGTGGCAAGCATGTAGTCTATCCTGGAGAATGATCCATGTGCACTCAAGAAGAATGTATATCCTGCTGTATTTGGGTACAATATTCTGTATATGTCTATTAGGCCCAGATCCTCTAATGTATTATTCCAGGTCTTTGTTTCTTTATTGATTCTCTGTTGAGATGTTCTCACTAATGGTGATAATTGTGTATTAACGTCCCCCACTATAATTGTAGAGACCTCTATTTCTCCACTTAATTTTTCTAATGTTTGCTTCATGTAATTTAAGGGCCCTGGTTAGGTACAAAAATATGTGTGATTGTTCTTTCTTCTTGATAGGCTTCCCCTTTTATTAATATACAAAGTCCTTCTTTCTCTCTTACAATAATTTTGCATTTAAAGTATATTTTGTCTGATATTATTGTAACTATTCTCACCCTTTTTGGTTATTGTTTACATGTAAAATTGTTTTCCAACTATTCATTTTAGCTTCCTTGTATCCCTGTGTCTAAGGTGAGCTTCTTGTAGACAGCATATAGATGGGTCATATTTCCTTATCCATTCTCCCAATCTATTTCTCTTTTTATTTTGATCAATTAAAATTTATTTAGATGAGATATAATCTTCAGTTACATCTTTATGTCCTGACCAACCAGACTACTATTCTTGAGAATGATACTGATTTCTGAAAATAAGCAGTGATCAAGTTCTCTGTAACACTGATTTCAAGCTTATCTCAAGATGTCCAATATATAACCATAATTTATACCCTGTTAGCCTCAATATCCATAGGAAATGGTTAATAAAATGATATGAGCATATAGTACATGCATAGTTTTATCCTATGGCCAGGATGGTCCTTGTCACAGTGCAATGGTCTCTCTCCCACAGATGGTTCAGGTTTGCAAGTAGCAGGTCCAGTGCACAGTGTGAGGTTCAGTTTGAGGCTCCTTTGTCCAAGTTTGACCTACAGAGTGTCCAGGATGTAGAGGACCCATTCTAAGCCAATGGAGAAAAGACCAGAAAAGGGTCCTTGATCCAGGAATGAGATGAACTAGATGATTGCAGGGATGGGGAAAATGGTCCTTTGGAGAGGACCATTTACAAGGCAGGGGGAGGATCAGAAGACTAGGTTGGGGTCCTGCCTGTATCCCCCCCCCTTTCTCCTGTGGAAAACAACCTGGCTAGGGTCTATTTTTTTCCACTTTATTTTGTACATTTAAAAATTGAAAATACAAACAATTAAAAACTAAAAAGAAAAGATAGTTCAATAAAAACATACATTTCTCAATTAAATGTACTGGCTACATATAAACTTTTAATGGATCATACAATATGTTAAACAGTATATTTGGTTCATAGTAACACAATCATACAGTTTTTGTCCTTTTATGTCTGTCTTGCTTTGCTCAACATAATATTCTCCATGTTCAGCAATGTTGTCATATGCTTTACTACTTCATTTCTTCTTTTTAAATGATTTTTAAAATTTAATACATCTGGGGCCGGCTGTATAGCCCAGTGGATAAGGGCGCTGGTATTCCACATGGGATACCCCAGGTTTGGTTCCCAGGGACCTCTCCAAGTGGGCAAATGGCCTTGAGAAAGGCAAGCCGCCGTGGGTGGGGCAAAGCCGCCACGGGCAAGGCCAAAAGCCGCCACAGGCAGGGCGGAGCCACCAAGAGCATGGCAAGTCACCTGTGAAATACGGAGCTGCTGCCCATGAATCATGGAGCCGAGCAGCCCACAAAACACAGAGCAGAGCCACCCGTGAAACGAAATGGAGCCACCCACGAGCAGGGCAAGCCACCTGCGCGGAGGGCTGACTCAGTGAGTTGCCGCAGACGGGGGAAGACAAGAAGAAGACATAGAAGAATACAGAAGAATGGGCACAAAAAAGCAAGAGCAAGCAGAAGGGGGGGGGATATGTAACAAAAAAATAAAATAAAATAAAATAAAATAAATTTAATACATCTTTTTATTTTTTAAATGATACTTAGATTACATAAATTTTATACAAAAAATACATGGGTTCCCATAAGCCCCTCTCCTCACACCTCCCACACCCTCCCACATAAACAATATCCTTCATTAGTGAGGCACATTCATTGCAATTGGTAAATGCATTCTGGGGCATTGCCACTAAGCAAGGACCATAGTTCACAATGTAGTTTTCCCTCCCTCCCACACAATTCTGTATGTTATGGGAAGATATAAAATGGCCTATATCTGTCATTGCAATGTCATTCAGGACAATTCCCAAGTCCTGAAAAAGCCCTCATATTACACCTGTTTTTCTGTGTCTCTGACCCCAGAGCCTCCATTGAGCACTGCCTCCTCATCACTGTTTCATTTCTTCTTACAGCTGCATAATATTCCATCATGTGAATAGATCAGTTTGTTTATCCATTCTTCAGTTGATGGACACCTGGGTTGTTTCCAACTTTTGGCAATCAAGAATAATGTCACTATGAAGATTGGTGTGCAGATATCTGTTCGTGTCACTGCTCTCAGTTCTTCTGGGTATATTCCCAGTAGTGGTATTGCAGGGTAACATGGCAAGTCTATATTCAAATTTTCTAGGAACTGCCAAACAGTCCTCCACAGTGGTTGTACCATTCTACATTCCCACTAACAGTGAATAAGTGCTCCTATCTCTCTACATCCTCTCCAACACTTGTAGTTCTCTGTCTTCTTAATAGTGGCCATTCTGATAGGTGTGAAATGATATCTCATTGTAGTTTTGATTAGCATTGCCCTAATCATTAGTGATGTCGAGCAATTCATTCATGTGTTTTTTTACCATTTGTATTTCTTCTTTGGACAAATGCCTATTCAAGTCTTTTGCCCATTTTTTAATTGGGTTGTATGTCTTTTTATTATTGAGTTGTAACATGCCTTTATATATCCTGGATATTAAACCCTTATTGGATATGTGATTTCCAAATATTTTCTCCCATTGAGTTGGCTGCCTTTTAACCCTTTTACTAACTCCCATGAGGTGCAAAAGTGTTTAATTTTGAGGAGTTCCCATTTGTCTATTTTCTTCTTTTGTTGCACATACTTTGGTTGTAGGGCCAAGAAACCACCACCTACTACAAGGTCTCAAACACGTTTCCCTACATTTTCTTCTAGTAATTTTATGCTCCTGGCTTTTATATTTAGATCTTTGATCCATTTTGAGTTGATTCTTGTATAGGGAGTGAGTTAAGGGTCCTCTCATTGTTTTGGTTATAGATATCCAGTTCTCCCAGTGCCACTTGTTGAAGAGACTGTTTTCCCATTAACATTAACTTGGTAAGTTTGTAAAAAACCAGTTGATTATATAGGTGAGGGTTTATCTCTGAGTTCTTAATTCTGTTCCACTGATCAATATGTCTATCTTTATACCAGTACCATGCTGTTTTGACCACTGTAGCTTCATAATATGTTTCAAGGTCAGGGAGTAAAATTCTTCCCACATTGCTCTTCTTTTTTAGAATGCTTTTGGCTATCCAGGTGCACTTTCCCTTCCAAATGAATTTGGTAATTGCCTTTTCTAATTCTGTAAAGTAAGCTGTTGGGATTTTGATTGGTATTGCATTGAATCTATAAATCATTTTGACATCTTCATGATATTTATTCTTCCAATCCATGAACATGAATGTCTTTCCATTTGTTTAGGTCTTTTAAAATTTCTTTTAACATTGTTTTGTAGTTTTCTGCATATACGTCCTATACTTCTTTGGTTAAATTAATTCCTAGGTATTTGAGTCTTTTTGTTGCTATTGAAAATGGAATTTTCCCCCTGATTTCCTCCTCAGCATGTTCAGTACTAGTGTACAAAAACATTACTGATTTTTGTATGTTGATCTTGTATCCTGCTACTTTGCAGAACTCATTTATTAGCTTAAGTAGCTTTGTCATAGATATGTCAGGATTTTCTAAGTACAGGATCATGTCATCTGTAAACAGTGAAAGTTTTATTTCTTCTTTTCTTATTTGGATGCCTTTATTTTTTTTTCTTGTCTAATTGCCCTAGCTAGCATTCCTAGTTCAATATTGAAAAACAATGGTGACAGTGGGCATCCTTGTCTTGTTCCCAATCTTAGAGGGAAAGCTTTCAAACTTTCCCCATCGAGAATGATGTTGGTTGTGGGTTTTTCATATATGACTTTTATCACATTGAGGAATTTCCCCTCTATTCCTATCTTTTGAACTGTTTTTTATCAGAAAAGTTAACTGAATTTTGTCAAATGCCTTCATCGATTAAGATTATCATGTGTTTTTATTTCCCTTCAATTTGTTAATGTGGTGTATTATGTTGATTGATTTTCTTAGGTTGAACCAGCCTTGCATACCAGGAAAAAAAATCCCACTTGGTTGTAATGTATAAGTCTTTTGATATGCTGTTGGATTTGATTTGCAAGTATTTTATTGAGAATTTTTGCATCTATGTTAATTAGAAAGATTGGTCTCTAATTTTCTTTTCTTGTACTTTCTTTATCTGGCCTTGGTATTAGGGTGATGTTGGCTTCATAAAATGTGTTGGTTAATTTTCCCTTCTCTTCAATGTTTTGGAAGAGTTTAAACAGGATTGGTGTTAATTCTTTTCAAAATGCTTGGTAGAATTCCCCTGTGAAGCCATCTGGCCCTGGACTTTTCTTTGCTGGGAATTCTTGATGATGGATTCAATCTCTTTAAATGTGATTAGTTTGTTAAGTTCTTGTATTTCTTGTAGTGTCAGTGTAGGTTTGTTGTACATTTCTAGGAATGTGTCCATTTCATCTAGGTTGTCTAGTTTATTGGCATACAGGTTCTCATAATATCCTCTTATGATTCTTTTTATTTCTCTGGGGTCATTTGTAACTTCCCCCTTTCACTTCTGATTGTATTTATTTGCATCTTCTCTCTTTTTTTCTTTGTTAGTATAGCTATGGGTTTGTCAATTATATTGATTTTCTCAAAGAATCAGCTTTTGGTTTTGTTGATTTTCTCTACTGTTTTTTTCATTCTCATTTCATTTATTTCTGCTCTAATCTTTATTATTTCTTTCCTTCTGCTTGCTTTGGGATTGCTTTGCTGGTCTTTTTCTAATTTTTCTAGTTGTTCATTTAAATCTTTGAGTTTGGCTTTCTTCTTTTTTAAAATAGGCATTTAGGGCTATAAATTTCTTTCTCAAGACTGCCTTCACTGTATCCCATATGTTTTGATAAGTTGTGTTCTCATTTTCATTAGTCTCAATATATTTACTGATTTCACTTGCAATTTCTTCTTTGATCCACTGATTATTTAGGAGTGTGTTGTTCAGTCTCCATTCGTTTGCGAAATTACTTTTTTCCTGTCTATTATTGATTTCCAGTTTCATTCCATTATTATCTGGGAAGGTACTTTGTGTAATTTCAATCTTTTTATATTTATTGGGAGCTGCATTGTGCCCTAACATGTGGTCTATCCTGGATAAAGATCTATGGGCACTTGAGAAGAATGTATAACATGCAGAGTTTGGATGCAGTGTTCTGTATATGCTTGTTAGGTCTAATTCATTTATCATATTGTTCAAGTTCTCTGTTTCCTTATTGATCTTCTGTCTAATTGTTCTATCTAATGATGGGACTGAGGTGTTGAAGTCTCCAAAGATTATTGTAGAGATGTCTATTTCTCTCTTCAGTTTTCCCAGAGATTGTCTCATATATTTTGGGGCACCCTGGTTAGGGGCATAGATATTTAAAATTGCTATATCTTCCTGGTGGATTGGCCCTTTTATTAATATATAATTGCCTTCTGTATCTCTTATAACTATTTTGCATTTAAAATCTGTTTTGTCTGATATTAGTATTGCTACCCCTGCTCTTTTCTGGTTACTATTGGTTTGGAGTATCTTTTTCTGACCTTTCACTTTCAGCCAATTTGTGTCCCTGGGTCTAAGGTGAGTTTCTTGTAAGCAGCATATGGATGTCTTATGCTTTTTAATCTTTTCTGTCAGCCTATATCATTTGATTAGGGAGTTTAATTCATTCACATTCAATGATAATACTGTAAATGCACTATTTATTTCCTCCATTTTATGATTTGGTTTTAATGTCATATCTTATTTTTGTCTGTCTTTTTACTCTTTTGATTATCCTTTCTGCTACTCTTTCTTCTATACTCTCCTTCAAGCCTGTCTCTCCTGTCTTTTTCTTTCAGTTTCTAAGGCTTCCTTTAATATTTCCTGCAAAGGTGGATTCTTTTTTGCAAACTCTCTTAGTTTCTGTTTGTTTATGAATATTTTATACTTACCTTCATATTTGAAGGAAAATTTTGCTGGAAGAAGAATTCTCAGTTGGCAGTTTTTCTCTTTCAGTATCCTGATTGTATCATACCACTGCCTTCTCATCTCCATGGTTTCTGAAGAGAAATCTGCACTTAGTCTTACCGGACATCCCTTGTACATGATGGTTTGCTTCTCCTTTGCTGCTTTCAGAATTTTCTCTTTATCTTTGACAGTTGACATTCTGAGTAGTACATGTCTTGGAGTAGGTCTATTCAGATTTATTCTGGTTGGGGTATGCTGTGCTTCTTGGACATGGAAGTTCATTTCTTTTGTGAGAGTTGGGAAATTTTCATCTATTATTTCCTCAAAAACTCTTTCTGCTTCTTTTCCCTTCTCTTCTCCTTCTGGAATTCCCATGTCATGTATGTTATTGCATTTTGTGTTGTCATTCAACTCTCTGAGCCCCTGCTCATTTTTTCCCATTCTTTTCTCTCTTCAATTTAAGCTGTTCTGTCTTTGGTATCACTTATTCTTTCTTCTATCATTTCAAGTCTGCTGTTGTATGCCCCTATTATGTTATTTATTTCACCTATAGTGTCTCTCATTCCCATGAGCTCTGTTACTTTTCTGTTCAGGGTTTCAAATTCTACTTTGCACTCACTCAATGTCTTCTTGATGTCATTTATATTTTTAACCATATTGTCCTTCAACTCATTAATGTGATTTTGGAAATTTGTGTGCATGTTGCTGATTAATTCTCTCAAATTCTGCATCTCTTCTGGGGCTTTGATATGTAACTTTTGTAGGACTGCGTCATCTATCATCTTAGTGTGGCTTGTAATTTTTTGCTGATATCTAGGCCTCAGATTAAGGTGAAGTTTACTCAGATGCTCAATTTCTTTCTCTTTTATAGGGATTTAGTAGCAGGAGGCTGTGTGTTACCACTGCCCTTTAATTCTTGGCTCAATTTGGATTATTAGGATTGTCCTTCTGGTTGCTCAGAACTGGGTGCTGGACCCAGTAGTTGGTTGTAGAGTGCACTTTTTTGGTCTGCTAGCAGATAGTGCTCTTTGGCAGCTCTCAGTTCAATGCCTGGTCAGAGTGTATTTGTTGCAACACGGACTGGATCAATGTGATCAAGCTTCCTGTCTGGAGGTTAGGAGTGTTGTAATTCAAACTTTATCTGAGACAGTTCTCCAGCCTTCTCTGGCAGCCCCCTCCCTTTTCCTGGGTTGGAAATACTTCTATTCCCCTCTGAGTCCTCAAAAATCAGTCCCTGTTAGTAAAGCAGGGGATTGGGTGTGTTGTATATATTTATGCCCTTGCCAGCTCTCAATGTAAATAATTGCACAGCCCCATATGACCTGGAAGGGCACCTGGGACATAGCAAGATAAATTTGTGAATCAAAAGCTGAGTCATCCTTAAGTTGTGGCCCTCTCTCTCCCCTAAAATGTGTGTATTTGCACATTTTGCATTATCATTCAAGTCCCTCCTGAGTTTTTTCTCTTTTTATCCATATGTTCTACTGTTTGATTTCAGATGTACTGTCTTCCACATTGCTAATTCTTTCCTCTGCCTGTTGAAATCTGTGGTTATGTGCTTCCAGTGTATTTTTTATTTCTTGCATTGTGCCATCCATCACCATCATATCCATTATCTTTATATGTATGTTTACAATTTCTTCATTATGTTCTCCCAGTGTCTTCTTAATATCCTTAATCTCTTCCTTCATTTCATTAAGTTGGTTCATGTTATTTGTTTGGACATCTCTGATTAGTTGTTTCATATTCTGCATCTCCACCTGTTTTTTAGCTTGTTCATTAGAATGGGCCATGTCTTCTTGTTTCTTAGTAAGGCTTGTAATTTTTTATTGGTTATGCATCTGTTTATCTTGATGGATTTATTCATTCGGTTAGCTTCTCTTTCTACTCTAGAGTTTTATTTTGTTGTTTTTTTTAGTGTGTTGTAAGGTTTCACTTTGACTTTTTATTCTCTTTTTATATTTCCTTAGTCCTGTCTATGTTCCTTTGGAAAAAAAAGGATAAAAGGAAAGAGATAAGAAGAGAAAAGGTATAGTAGCAATAATAATCTTTTTAAAAGATAGAAGAAGAGCTGTAAATAAATAATTAGCATGAGTGAAAAATCTTTAGAAATACAGGGGAATAAGATTAAGAAAGTGGAATCGAAAAAATGAAATGAGAAACAAAATAGAGAAAATATATAAAATGAATTAAAAGGCTGGAATGATGAGAAGAAAGGAAAAGAAAGAAGTAAAAAGAAAAAAGAAAAGAAAAAAGGAAAAGTAAAAAAAAATAAGAAAGAAAACAGAGAAAAAGAGACATTAATAAGAATTTTTTAAAAACTTAAGACCAAACAAAAAGAGGTGGATTGAATGCAAAACAACAGAAAACAAAAATAGAAAAATGAAGGAAAGAAAAGAAATAACATGGGTAGAAAAAAATCGGTAAAAAAAAAAAAAACAACAACAAGGAAAAACAGTCTTCCCTTTAGGCCCCTAAGCAGCTTCTCAGTCTGCTTTTGTTCATCAATCTATCACCTTGCAGCCTGCCCTCTACAGGTGATGTACCAGGTTTTAGCAATTAAAATTTTAAAAATTAAAATAAATAAAGACTCTTTTGTTTAAAAAAATGAACAGATCTAAGAAAGCCTAAAACAAAAAATGACTGTATGTTCCCTGTCATAAAGTATCAGCTGGATGCCTGATAACCAGGTGGATCACTTTCCTGGCTTATGGCCTATCTCACAACTCTTAAGAGCTAGGCTTAACTTGTAGATTTATGACAAAGTCTACATTATATGGCTCAGTTGGACATTAGCCATTGTTGTCACCAATTTCATTCTCTGGTTCAGATGCACTTCAGAATGAAGAAACACGACCTCAGTACAGTCAAACGTTTTGCAGTGTTGCAGCTTGAACCTGGTCAAGGCAATGATGGAAATGCTCCCTGAAAAGCTCAGTGTTGCAGCTCAAGTCTGGCCAAGGTACAAGCCAGGCTGATGTGTTGGTGGAAGAATCTTCAGTGTTACAGCTCAAGCCTGGCCAAGACACAAGCCTGGCTGAGTCACCGGTGGACGCACCTTCAGTGTTACAACTCAAACTTGGGTCAAGGCTGACATACTGGTGGAAGTGCCCTCAGTGATACAGCTCAAGCTTGGTGAAGGCACAAGCCTAGCTGAGGCACCAGTGAAAGTGCCCTTGGTGCAAAGATGGAGGCGCACATCTTGGCTCGCAGTTTGGCATTGCAGCTCGGGTTGGTGTTGCAGCTCTGCTCGGCATCACAGCTCAATGTTACATGGTCGAGGCAAAGATGGAATGTGCAGTCAGGGCTGTGTCGCTGTCCCTGGGGATAGAGCCCCAAGTTGCAATGCTCTGATTGGTCAATCACTGGTTTCAAGAGAGGGCATTGGTTAGGGTTTGAAGACTAGATTAGCATATTATATTAATGAAGTATGCTAACTGGGAGGTGTTGTTTGACTGTTTATTAATTAAGGTAATGGATTCTATTGGTTGAAAGCTCTCTTATCCTATTGGTTGACTCAGGATCCCTCTCCCTAGGGGTCCCAGCTCACTTACCAGCCCACTCCTTCAGCCATTCTTATATCTAACCAGCAATATTATTTCTAATAACTACCTAGATGTTCAAATGCTCTTTGAAGCTGTCATTACATCTTTTTTTTTTAAACATTTATTTATTTTATTACATATCTCCCCTTCCCCCTGCTGCAGCAACGCTGCCAAGAGTGGTCACTGCGCAGGCGCGGCTTTCCCCGCTTGTGGGTGGTCTCTGTGTCCGTTCACGGCCGGCTTTCAGTTAGTGGGTGGCTGGCTGCGCTCCATCCGTGGGCGACCTGCCCTGCCCGTGGCGGCTCTTGCCCTGTCCGTGGCAGCTTCTTGCCCTGCCCACAGTGGCTCCGGCCCGCCCATGGTGGCTTGCCATTCTCAAGGCGGTCTGCCCGCTAGGTGAAGTCCCTGGGAATCGAATCCGGGGCATCCCATGTGGTATGCCGGCACCCTATCCACTTGGCTATCGAGCCGGCCCCCTGTCATTACATCTTAATGGTTTCCTTATTAAGTAATGAGTAGAAGAAAATATTTGACAGTGTTTAATGTTATACTTGCATAAGAATCATGATTTTACACTTTGGAATTTTAATTTACCATAAAGGATTTTTTTCCACAACAATGCCTAAGGTTCCTTTATGAGGACTTAGAGACCAACAAAATTACTCCATGCATATATTTTCTTCAACTAATCAAATCATTTGTTTTCATCTTATGGACATTGAAACTAACATATTTCATTGACCCCTGTGCTCAATCTACTCAAAAACCCAATGCCAAATATTTAGCAGCTTGTTTTTAGTTGTGTGCAAATTATTAGTACATTTATTTTCTGATACTACATTTTCTTCCTTATTTATTTATTTTAAAATTTATATTATCATTAGCTTTTAGTTGAATGTTCTCTTTGTTCAACTATCTTGTTTGTTTGTTTTTTTTCTGATTGGTTGTTTATCTAAGTTAGCGCAAATTCTATTTTGAATGATCTAAAATTGTAAATAAATATCTAAATACATAGATTTCTTGCTCTATACAGAAAGATGTATAGGCTGAAAGATTGATATCTGGGTCTCACTCAGTATCCTTTAATTATCTCTGTATAGCAGCTCAGAAGTATAGTGAGTGTATTAAAAAAAAAAACAGAAACAAAAAAACTTATACCCACAAAAATAGTACCAGAAGCCTCAAAGGTAAGAATTCTTAAATAAGCAACTAATCATATTTTCCTTCCCAAGTATAGGCTTCTTAACTCAAACACCCTTGAACTAAGAAGGTGAAGGTGACTAAATTTTAAATTACGTGTGGAGTTTGGTTATTATATGGATTTTATAATTTAATTTCTTAATTAATAATGCACTCTGCAACATTAAGTACAGAAGTTTATATGTCTTATGAATTTTCAGTGTAGTCATTGTGTCTGCCTGAATCATTATTAACATTCTATCCTATAAGTCATGCTTGTTTAGAGTACCAGCTACATCTATCTTAAAAATTAAGCATTTGACTGTCATAAATATATCACCTTTATTTTGCTCAGGCTTTATTTTAGGACAAAAACATACTTTTAGGAATATGCACAGTCACTCGCTCATTCTTCTGTACTTCTGACAGGAAAATAATAACTCATCTTCATGAAAGACGTCTTCCTTATATAGGCATCTAAGTTACTTGCTGTGGTTCATGGGCCATTAAGGACTAAGTATATTTATTTCTTCCAGCATCTTTGTTTAGTTTCTTCCTATTGACTACTTCCTTCTGAAGCCTCAAAGATATAGAAAATAATAGTGAATACATGAAAAACAACAGAAAAGGAAATTTTTAAAGTGGTCTTTTTAAAAAGCGTTTTTATATTAAAAATCAACGGTAAGTAGACTAACAAAATAGAAATTGCAGGTAAAACACTTACATATGTAATTATGAACCAACCTTTTAAATAAATTGGGCTGTAATTCTCTGGAGAATTATTAACTGCGCTGTTTAACATCTATTATTTTAACAGACTTAAAATTGTAAATAGGGTGTAATTAAAATCAAGCAAAATATCTTATGCATACAGAGAAAACAATAAGAAAATATACAATTTATTTTAATAAGGTAAAAATTAAAATCCATTGCATTTTAAAGCCTCTTGACAGGAAGTCTGACTGGTTATACACTGCTTTAAACAAATGTACATAGAATTTCTGCTGTGGACATGCTTAATAATAAGCGATGTAGCCATTTATTTCCTTTTGTTTCTTATTTTTCTTTTTTCTTTTGTGTACCAGAAATATCTTTTTACTTAAAAAAGAATTATGAAATAATAACCACCAATATTCACCCCCCAGAAAGAATAATATCAAATATGATCACATTTGTTTTCATGTAGAAATCCATATGTAAAAAATTTGAGAATCTGTGAAGTTTTATCAAAAACATTCCAAATAAAATATGACTTTAGTTTTTCTCAACCTTGGGTGCACTGTACAATGACCTGGAAGTTTTTAAAAATCCTGATGACTAGACCATACCCAAGACCAATCAAATAAAATCCCTGGAATGACACTCAGATTATGTGTAAAAACTCCTCAGGTAATTCCAACGTGCAGTTAATATTCATAACTAGTACTTGACAATGCACATTTTTTACCTTTTTATTTTTTAGCCTTCATACAATATAATGAGCAAATTCCCTATTCATGTATATTAGATATTGCCCAGTTTGCCCACTTTCTCATGCTCCCTGACCACACATAGTATATTTTAAGGTAATAGCCAAAAAAGGTGATGACTCTCGGCACTGAATATTTAATTGCTACAGATTTTGCAAACTTGTGGAAAGAAAATATATTATATACTATTTCTAAAATTTGAGAGTGTCTCCCCTTGCTTTGGAAGGGAGCGGCCAGAATTAGTGTATTAAAAATGACCTCCCTTTTGGCCAAGTAAAGGGTTAAATGCTAAAATACAAATATCCCATTCTTAGTAGAATTAAAAAAAATAATAACATTCTAATGTGGGTTTCTTGATTTTAGAAGGAATTGCTAAAGCATTTTGACCTTTTCCTTGGCCAGAAGAATCATCCATACCTTTTTTAAAATTTCCTTGAAATTTATAGCCATTTTGCTTTCAGTGGTTCTAAATTAAGAGATTCAATGCAATTTACAGTGGGGTTTCTAAAGTATTTTATAGTAATGTTGAGAGCACCTTGATTCATTTTATCCTCCAACAAAGCATTTATTGTTTTATTCCTGCCAGTTTAGGAACTCAGTCTTGATTGAAATTGTATGAACAATAACTGTAATCTGTTACTTCATACAAGATAGAAATAATTATGCAGAACAGAAGTACTGATGGGAAATGAATAATATAGCACTTACTAGTCTTAAATTTATATTAAGATAAAGTCCACATTATTTGAAATGATATGTGTGAAGGTAATAATATTTTAAAATACTTCCTAATAAGTGTGTGTGTGTGTGTGTGTGTTTCATCAGTAAATTATTGTCTTTCCTGTGCCATTTCACGCTGGCCAAGGATTACCCGCCCAAGAAATGTAGAGGATGTCAAAGGCAAGTGCTTCTACAGAGAAAGAAACACTTGAAAGTCAATCCATTTTGACCAGGGAAATTTGAAAAGATAAAGATAAATGGATGAAGGGTGAAACAGTTACATGCCAAAAATCTCATGGACTAGTCATCTGTCAGAGCAGCTTCCAAGGTAGGGCTTTGATGACTAGAAGAGATGGCTTGAGCCAGAGACTGCAGTAATGTCATGCAAGCCCAAATATGAGTGGGAACAGTTTAACAACCAGCAGTATTATATAAAACCTAAGAAAACTAAAGTAATAATTATAAGGAAGAAGAGGAGGGAGAGAAGGAGGAACAGAAGGAGTAGGAAGAAGGTTCTGGACCCCGCAGCAGGAGTTCAGCCAAAAAGTTGGCTCACTGCTCCTAGTCCTTCACTAGAAGAACTCACACATTTTCAACTGCACCAATCTCAGAAGTAAGAAGGGAGGGGGAAAAAAGAGCCCTGTCAGGAAGTTTAACTTTGACTTTACTGAACACTTTTTGGAGAGAAAATGAAATGAATTATTTCTCTTTGGGCTTTACTTTTTTCCTCAGATAGCTTCATGTTTGTCTGTCTCTCTTTTTCTCACTTGTTCACTCTCATTTTATATAGAACTTACTTCGACTATCTTTATATTTTAGACTACCCTATCAAAAATAGTCTCCGTTGCCATCTGCCCATATATCCTCTTTCATCTTTCTATAATACTTGCAATTTCCTGACACTCATAGAGTATGTCTTTTAAATATTTTAGCGCTAGAAAGAACAGTAAAACCCAACTACTTCAATGTTTAAATCTTTCTAAATGGTAACAGGCAGAATTACAGATTCTTGCTTTTTACCACAGTGCTTCCACTGATGTTTTTGTTTGAAAAATTTTTGCAACAGCTGTAACAGTAAACACAATAATTAATCTAATAATCTATATGTATAAGGAAGAATATATCATTTTGTATGTTTCTTATCCATTGCAATCTGTTAAGAGAAAACACATTATCTTAAGAAAAGAAATGTTATTAGGGTTCATGCATAAAATTTAATATATTTGAACATTATACTGTAGTCATAGTCAACAGATATTTTAGACATAATAGTTCAGAGGACTCCAGTTCTCTAATAACAACTGGTACTTCCAAATAAGAGACTGCTTGTCTCTCCAAGCCTCAGTTTTCTCGTGGGTCCAATATATGTTTGCTATTATGAATGAATAGCATAATATACACAAAGGACTTTGTCCTTGCCAAGTACTTAGGAAGGATTCGATAAACTGGAGATATTGTTTTCAGAAAATTGGAAGATTTTCAAGACTACTAAATTGTCATCCCACTATGCCAAACACCTTGCCCTTAGGCTGCCATAGCGGGTAAAATGCCAACATTAATCACTTCTCTGAGGAAAGGAGAGAAGGCTCTTTCAAATTATAACTGAAAAAATTTCCAGTCAAATTGAAAGATATCAGAAATCTTACCCAATATCAAACTTTATTAAAAATTAAATAGAAGTAACTGTGAGACATAAGCAAAGCATACAGAAGTCTAGGATTGCCAAAACCCTCCCTTGGAGTATTGGTATGAACTCTGGCACAAATTGAACATGTGAGGATTCTAAGTAATGTATGTAGGGCATCATGTACACACAAAGGGCTGTTTACAGCATGAAATATTTTTATTTTATACTTATACAATTGCAAAGTGGGCACTGACACTTTCCATTTGGTCATGCTCCATAAGTCCATTCATTCCAAATTTATTTACCATAAGCAACCTATAGATATCCCACTAAAAGATTCCCAGGATAAAGTAACCTTTCCACTAATAAATATCTGAGCCTGTGATTAGTATGTTTATTAGAAGAAAATTTAAATTTGCTATTTCTCCCTGGACATCTCCAGAATAGATAGGATTAGTTACAGGCCAACTGTTAAGACTTTCCTTTCCAGGAGCCATGCTAAACAAAGATAGATAAAACCAATAAAATTATTTTTTATTCATATACATTTAAAAATTACATTTGTGCTCTTTTCCTATTATTATATCAATCAGTATTTGTTGTTGTTTTTCTTGCATGTGTGTGTGTGAGGGGGCTGAAGACATGAAAGGCTTATTAGACAGTAGAGGTGTTTAGAGTGTACATCCTGGCAATCTACACAATAATCTATACATTATTGTATAGTTATGCTGGGTCCAAGGAGTACACATGCAACATGGCCAATGTTCCAGTAGAGAAGAATCCCACCCCCCATAATACTTATGGTATTGAGTGGGAGAAGAGAAATAGGGGGAATATATGTGAATATGTGACAATGGGATTTTCCAGGACAAGAGAGGGGTCTGATTAGAATGGGTCATCTTCCAGAACATAGCTGCTGGTACCAGTCTATTCTTTTCTTGAGCTGCCTCAGACCTCCCTCTCAAATTGAGAGAGAAAATGTATCGCTCTATCCAGATCTTTCCTCAGCCTATCCCCTGACTCTTGAAGATTGAAAAATATTAATGTTTAAGTCATTTTGCTCGCCACTAGGTTGTAGGGATTTCCACAATCAATAAGAGGCAATCAATAGAGTTTGAATCACAAAAATTAGTGGAATTTGGGATTGCTATATTATTAGTA